>VZTE01001600.1:1801300-1847294 GCA_013397775.1 Eulacestoma nigropectus | reverse complement strand
TTTTTTTAAGGGAGTGATGAAGAGACCCGGCACTCTGCTGATACCATGCAACTTCTACCCACCCAACACAACACAGAAAGAGCAAATGAGGGTCTGCTTCCCAGTGGATGGGGCACACTGTGATGTTCCCACCCTGCTTGTGAGCTCAGCTGACATAAGCAAACTGCAGACAATTACAGAACAAGGTCTCTAACTGTCTGTTAGCAGATGGGTGAATAAAGATTGAGGCTAGACCAACAGGAGAAAGAAATGAAGACATAAAACTAGCTCAGCATACAGCTGTGTGGGAGGCAAGAAGGATTACACACTCTGCAGCAAACTGGCAAAACAAGGATTTCAGTTACCATTTCCAGACATTTGCAAAAGGTATGCAGATGCTGACTCACCAGCAGCCTGGAAGGCAAAGGGCTGCATTGGCCTTGCCAAGGCTGGTGTGCCTAACTTCAGGTCAGAGTACAAAACTGCTTCTCCCAAACTGCTTCTTCTTTCAGCCCGTGCAATCAAACCGCCCATCAACAAGCACCTTCCAGCCAAACCCTCAGGCATGTGGCTTGTAGCTGTTAAAGTTCAGACTTCAAACCTCTTCTCTTTCTCTTCTGCCTCTTGATTTGTCTACTCAGCTCCTTTTAGACACCTGTATTAACAAATTATTCTAGATTTTACCTTTTGCAGCTTGATTGCAGCAAAGAATTTACTTCCTGCCCACACAATCTCTGTTGCTCTGGTCCATAGCATTTCTGGTGGCAACTTGCCACCACCTTGATTGCACAACAAATCAATTCTTTTAGAGCCCTCTTTCCCTGTGTCTCCCATGCATTAGAGAAAGCAGGTCAATTTTTTGGAAAGGAAAAACAGAGATCAGATAATTGATATTTATAAAACTTTTAACTGTGCAAAGAAATCCATGTGTGACAGACTACACAGTCTTTATCTTCCTCAGCAGGGATTTAATGAGGACAACTGTTCACTTAGTAGATGTGACTTGCAGAAGGTTTCCAAGCCTTCACTTGGAGCTCTGCAGGGCAGGTGGTGGAACTCTTCAAGAGAGCCAGTACCAGCAACCACCAGGCAGAGCTCTGCAAGATCCAGGCCCTAGGTAGTGTGCCTTGGCAAGCTGTGACTTCAGCTGTAGGGAGGTATTAGTGCTCCTGTAACAACACTGCTGGCTCTTCCTTTTCCTCTCCATTTGCAGATAAAAAGTGTGGATTAAAATGAAACATTTTTAATGTATCATTTTAAATGATACATTTTTAATGCCAGCACTTAGCACTTATAGAAAATACTTTTCAAGCTGAACGAGCTTTGCTATCATTAATCATTAATGCAGCTCATTCTCCTCCTCAACCTGTTTAGGACCATTGCCAAAGCCTATTCAATTTGCTTCTCTTTCCTCTCATTTTCCAAGAAATGACACAGTTCATCCCTGTCATGAGCAGTGTCCGTGGCCTTTCCCTTCCCCTGATGGGGCACTGGCTCCTGTCTTCTCAAAATCAGCATAGCCAAATGCGCTTCTCATGCTTCACCTTCTGAAAAATGCCTCAAGGCTACGTAATACTGCTGGAAGATACACAGAGGATAAAACACGCTATCAACTCAAGACTCCCCTGAGACTTCTTGGGTGGAGAAAGAGTAACCCAAAGCGGTTGCAGGAGAATTTGATGCACAGGGTACCTGTAGCTTCTCTTGAGAGCAGACACAAAATGTGCAACTTGTATCAGACTGGCTACAGTACCAGAAATGCAGCAGCATGCAAGCAAAACAACAAAGCAGGATTAGGTATTCAATCATATACTATGAAAAATTCATTGTAAAACAATTAAAAAAAGATTACATATTTTTGCTAATTTTCTATGCAACTTGGCCCAATACTGGAAGAAAGTATCTTCACAGTCCTTCCATTAAGGCAATAAATTACTGCATAGCATGAACAAAAAATGTGGGAGTGTAAGTCACCCCAAACAACATTCAAAATGAACTCCTGTATTGTTCCCTGTGCATACATATTCCTTGTGCATCCCTGCTCTGTCCTCTTTCCATCACTGTTGTCCTTTCTGATGTATGGATCACTTTTTCTGTCACATGGTAATCCATGAATCCTACTGGCACTTGCTGTCTCCATGACAAAGGGCAGGAGCACATCCATCCACTTTGAGGCATTTTAGCCCAGATCTATTCCCTCTCAAACATCAACTGAGAGCCCAATTCAGCAGCATTTTTACTATAAGCTGCCTATATAAATTGGGAACACTTTTTTCTGTTGCCTCAGAGACAGATGACTAATAAAGGAATGACTTCCTTTCTGAAGCTGCCAAGCACAGCACAGTATTTAAAGCTCAGCAAGATGTGTTGTACTAACTTCTATACATCAAGGATTATGCCACGCAGAAAAGTACGTACAGTGACCACTGACGTGCCATGCCTTTAGAGCTGCCTATCTTTTTGTCTAATACTATAAAGATCAACATACCTATATACAGGAATCAAAATGCTTATTTTTTGCCTAATTTCAAAACCATAGCACATAATCTTGCTCTGCTGCATTTAGATCTAACAAACTTGCACAGGCCACAGCAAAATTTACATATAACATACACACTGAGAGAGACTTTGGCCAGGACCATTGATAGATAACATTACAGCTGATACATGTTTTTCCCCAAAGTGGCAAGCAACTTGGAAGACTTCTGTTTGACAGGTTTTCTGCCTCTACCTTCCCGATACTTGGCCTCTTTTTAAAGTTTTTTTTTCCGAAATTGCCAAGGGTAAATGTCTTTTTCTCCCACCACTCTGTCAATGATTAAAGACTCCATCAGCTGTTCTGTAGCCCTGTTATAGACTACTTTGTCAGTCTACATGCAATCACATCATCTTGCCTGTGGATGATGGCCAAACAGGATGACAGCTGGGAAAGATAAACACAACCCATCAACGGACAAACCACCTGAGCATTCTTTCCTGAGCTGTAAAAATCATTCTTGTCCAAGAGTCCTCACCCTCCCAGCCCCTGGAGGAATCTTTGTATGGGGACTGACCGCACCCTGGCAGGAGCAGGCACTCACCCACTGCAAATGCTGCTGTGGTTAGTGCAATGATGGCTGTTTCATCCTATGGACAGCACAGCAGACATTGCTGCTTTGGTTCTACTTCTGTCCAAACATCTTCTGACAGTAACCCCAAATATAACAGCAGTGCCCGGTACACACTTCTTAATCAATGCAAACAACAACTCGCAGAGTTCATTTCAGGGATGAGGTGCATCACCCTTCTGATTGAGCCCAGCCTCCAAACCTTCCACATAAGACTGCCAGTTTCCCAGACAAGGGAACAGCACCATCAGGTCCCTCAGTCAAAAAACGATGGAAGTAAGGCAAGAAGAAATGTATGTATTATCAAGAATGCAGAAAGAGGAGGCCTGATGACTACTTCAGCTTGAGAAGTACCAGGACATGGCAAACAGCCTTTGAGACACAGCAATCAATGGCTGCAGAAACCACAAGCAAGACCAAGCAACCAGACCTAAATGCACTGGGAAAACAAGTGCCTTGTTCCAGCAGAGTATCTTGAAAGAGAAAGGGAAGGCAACACAGACTTATAGCTGCCTAGCCTTTGAAATGGTGGGCTTGTTTTTTTTTTTTACATACACACTTATTTATGGCTGTGTGCAGTAAAATCTATAGAAGTTGAACAATTTTTCTTCAGAGAAATCAATCACATCAGTAGACAGCAGAAAACGGCCAAATGAGACAAGGATAATACCTTGTGATGTGAGCATATCTTCACAGCTATATCTTCAAAGATATATTGATATCTCTTTGAGTAGGTATTCCAAGTGGATGTACATGTAAACTGTTTTCATTGCAGATTTTTATCCTTCCATTAACCTGCATAAAATTTTTGTTCTCACCTGTTCAGGGCTGCAATTGGTAAAAACCCACAGAGTAAACTTTACGAAAATAAATTTATTTTCAAATGTCAACATATGTGGGATGAAACTCAAATATTCAGAAGGCAAAAACACCACCAAAAAAATCAGTCTTTCTTTGTATGTTTCAGAAAAGTTCACTCTATTTCAGAACAGAAATAGTAATTCTGAGTGGGAGGAAAATACACCTGCAACAAACAAAGGGCCTTCCCTTTTCACATGCAAAACCCTTTTCACATTGCAAAAATTCAAACAAAAATGAACTAGTTTTCCTAACACCCTGATGGAGACAGATAACATTAATTTCATTTAGTGACAGCACAGAGGAGAGGAAAGCTGAAGGCTCTGGATCAAGTTTAGTTTTCACCCAGGGTTCTGTCGTTCCTGCTTATTAAAGGAGGGAGTTCTATCATCCCAGCACCTACATGACAAGTGAGAACCCAGCCAGCCATGTGAACTGCTATGCAAACACACAGTGACCTCTAACCATGAAGCCTCTACTGACACATCACGTGTCAAGATCAGTATCAGTTCTGTGCTAAGGCTGGGGTATGTGAGCTCAAGCAGCGAGCTCTAAGCTTTGCTGGTGGGAAATAGGGAAACATTACAGCTACTAAGAAGGACCTTGAACTCTATAAAACCTCACAAGCCATTAGGTTTCCCCCTCCCTCCTGTCTCCAAGCAAGTAGAGCATCTCCTTCGATAGAGGTGAGGAACAGCCTGGCGTCAGCATGGTGCTGCCCTGCCAAGGTAGGCTTCTCTTGACAAACATGGACAAACTACACAGGATCAGGAAGGCAGCCAAGCCCACCTGTTTCCATCCACACTGCTCTTGGTGTCTGCCTTGCCCTGGGGGAAGGAGAGGCTGGTGAGGCACTCTGCCTCATTTGGAGTGAGGGATAACACTAAGTAAATCACTTTTTTTCTGTCCTTCAACTCAGAGAAGCTCCATGTGCTTCCAGTCAAGTATGACAAGAAAAAAAAAAAAAAAAGGGATGCCTGATACCAGTTATAGGCAGGATACTATTTGCTTTGCTGATCTTCAGCCTACAAGGAAGTGCAAATAGGGGAATGATTAGAGTACAAACAGTCATGATTAAGCAAATTCAGTTGATCCACATGTGTATATCTGACCAAAAAGAAAGCACAAACAAGCAGCAGAAGGTAGGTCTCAACATTAGGTTTGTTACTTTCTAACTGTAGGTGGCCCTCTCTTTCATATCTGACTACAATTTCTCCTTCTATCAGTAACAAGGAAGACTACAGAGGAGTAATCCAATTTTTTCACCAAACACAAATTTTCTGTCATGCTTCCTATTGCTTCTAGACATTTGCTTGCTTGGACTGCCTATTTGACATAAGCAATGAATCCACTGCTACCAGAATAATCAGTACTGCATAACATCTTGAAGGGAACTGAACAACCTAATGTGAGGTCAAAAGGAGCTTAGCGTGTCTTGAGTAATAGTGGCGTCACTGTACTTGCAACACATTGACACATCTGTGTGCTATAAATAAAATAGATATAAATTATACAGTATTTATGTACACAGATGTACATGTAAATCCTGAACCAGAACACATTCAAGCAACTAACTGCTTGACTTCCATGCAAGAATATCAACTGGAAAAAAGCTGTTGTAACTTCAGCACATATACAATTGGTAACACACCAAAGGAACATCCTGGTCACGTGAGACACGTGAGAATTTCATCATAGATTACAAAATAATCAGAATTTCAGACAGGAATTGGATAAAATTGCTCCCTGCTTATCTCCCATAATCCCCTTACAAAAACAAAGGCTAAGTAGTAGGTGAAAAAATTTAGTGCAGCAAATAATACCAAAAAAAATTAAAGAAAAAAAATAAAAGGAGTTCTCTGCTTTACTCTCTTTTTCCTTCTCTAAATGTAAAGCTTTCTGAAGAAAACATGCAAAATCAAATACTTCTTCTGAGGCAAGCAACTGCTAAGTGACTACCTAAAAATTTAAGATTACTAGTTATGTACTGTGTGCTATTTAAGTGGGGAAAAATAATTCAATAAAAAGATATTTAGGCATTTTGGTCCAAAATTACACAAGCACACTTAAAGTTGGTCTTACTGTTAACATGATTCTAAAAAGAGATACTGGTTTGCCCCTTGATACTACTCAGGAAAACAATCAAAAAGCTAACAGCACGTATCTTGTTTTTCTCTCTACTCCTTAGACTTTTGTTCCTCTGGTACTTCAAGCAATCCAATAACAGATTTGCTTGAGGTACCAGAGAAAATACATTTTTATAACATCCCTAACAGATGAGATATACAAAACTTGAGCTCACAGCATTGTCTGGGCATTAATGATCATAATGATAAAAAAAAAATGGAGTATTGTACTAACTGGCAAAATAATACTATGGGAAATTGTAGTGCCTATGCCTTATCAGCAGAGGAGTCTGCTGTATTTAATCCATGCACAGCTCTGCCAGAAAGCAAATGGAAACAGTGTCCCCATTCTATCTTTCTGAATAGCAATGATGTGCTACTGTGCAAGTGTCAGGAAAAGACAACCCTTCATGGGATCTTTACTACAGCACTTCTATGATCATAAAGAGTGAAGACTTGCAGACAAATGTAGGATTGAGAGACCTGTATATTGATCCAAATGCTGCCAACATACCAGTAGCACTGCACTTGAAAGGTCTCTTTGTAATATATACTCATGTTGTTTCAGCTTGCTGTGATTTAGGCAGACGGGCAAGAGCTATTGGTAAAAGCTGTAGCAAAAGTAGTATTCACACTTGTATGGACATCCCTTTTTCTTCTTTGCTCATATTCCTGGAAAGGCCATCAGTTACCTCTGCTCTGGAAACCAGAACAAAACTACATACTGGTCAAAAAAGAACAAAGCAGAGATGAACTGGGTCTACTGTACATAGACTCCATGCAAAATCTTGAGTCAAAAGGCTACTCTTTTTTCTTGTTGGTTTCAAACAACTTTAATTTGGCCATTTACAAAGCACAATTCATATGCAGTGTCCCTGGTGTTTCTGGAAATTGTCACTGGCAGAACACCAGTGGAGGATTCTGCGTACAGCTGTCACACTCTTCCTTAACAACTGTCAGTAGGCCAAACAACCTTGCCAGACTCATGGGAGTATTTTCTTTAGCAATTTATCAACCTTCAGGCTGGCCCAAAGGTAGAGATGAAGGCCTTGGGTTTCAGATGAAGGCCTGAGCTGTACCAGGTTTATAGCTATTGCCTCTTGCATTTACTGGGATTGATTCTTAATACTTCCCTCACCATCATCAAAGAAAGCAAGGGTAGTACTTCCAGTTAATTCACAGGAAAGCTTGAGGATAAATAATTTTTTCAGGGCACTCAAATGTCACTGTAGTAAAGCTTATAAGTGGCAAACAAGAGGCAGACAAACTACACCAACTTCTTTAAACAGGACAAAGCTGAATGAACTATTCAAGACAATCAAATATAAGTAGTAAAAGCGGCTGATGATTCCACCTGAACAGAGTTCAAAACACAAATTCCATGTCACCAGTCAGATTACTATGTCAGCTGCTAAGAACAGGTTATCGGTAAAGGTTACATATCTGATGTCTGTAACTGGTTTTATCTTTCAAAACAGCAGTAAGAGTCAGCAACCACATTCTACCAAGAAACAGAAGATCAGGGATGGCAGTAAACATCAGAAGGAACAAAGCAAAGATGAAAAAAAAAAGTATTTGGTAACTCAGTCTTTTTGCTGCCATGGAAATGTTACTGAAAACTGACATTTAAATATTCTCTGCATTCAAGCAACAGGGAAAAACACAACACTCAGCTGTAAGTACTAGAACAGTAGAGAACTGTTTTCATAAAGCCTATTATTTTACATACTTTTGCATGCCTGAGCAAACACTTCTTTCACAGTAGATCCACCCTGTTCCATTGGCAACCTCCTATCTTCAATAACCACCAGGAAAAAGAAAATCTACTACTAAAAAATGGTAATATTTCCATGCAGAAAAATAAAATAAAATAACTAAAATCCTTGCTCTTAAATATTAAAAACACATACCCAAAAAACTTTGCTTGAAATGACTTTCAAATTAAAAAAAAAAGTCACTTAATCCCATGTCCGAGTCTATAATACTGCATCAAACTCTTGGGACTGAGCGTCATGCATCCCAGAAGTTATATTCTTACTGGTAATACTCCAATTTTTCCTCTGCTGAACCATCACTACAAGGTTTTTGGTGTAATTACAGCCATTGCAAAATTTCATGAACTAAAATTTTAAATTTAAATTCAGTATTAGGGATGAAAACTTACTAGTAGTTTCCTCTGTTCCTAAACTAGCAATATCCATTAACTGTGATGATAATGACGTTCTTTCTCAAATGCTACACTTATGCTCCCCAGTGTTTTGTACTTAACTGACAAGATTCTTATTATTCTAGGTAAACATTTGTACAATATGGTAATGCAAATCTGTTATGTGACTGTAATTATGATACAGTGAAATTAGAATCTGTAATACATTAAATACTTTTCTAGTCACAAGAGTGTGCATGGCTATGCTGGGTACTATTGAAAGGCATTTAAAGAACAATGCAATCATCAGGCACTGTCAACATGGGATCACAAAGAGAAAGTCTGTTTAACTGATTTGATAACCTTCTATGACAAGGTCACCCGCCTTGAACTAAGGATTAGGCAGTGGATGCAGTTTCTCTAGATTTTAGTACAACTTTCAATATCAACCCTCTCGGCATCCTTCTGCACAAGCTGTCCAGCTGTGAGATGAGCTGAGTGAAAAATTGGGCTGCAAGGGTTGTAGTGAATGGGACTACATTTATCTGCCAACCAGTCACCAGCACTTTTCCTCAGAGCTCGGTTCTAGTGTCAATATGTGTTCAATCTGTTTATCAACTGTTTGGATGCAAGAGTCAAATGCACCATTAGCAAGTTTGATGACGATACGAAACAGGGAACTGCTGTTGATTCTTTTGAGGGACAAGATGCCTTGCAGAGGGATCTAGATAAACTGGAGCAGGGAAATGATTAAATTTAACAAGCTGAATTGCCAGATTCTGCACCTGGTATTGAGTAACACCAGGCACAAGTATGAATTAGGAGAGGAGTGGCTGGAGAGCAGCCCTGCAGACAGGGATCTGGGGATGCTGGGTGACAGCAGGCTCCATGTACGTCAGCAATGCCCTGGCAGCCAGGAGGGCAAAGCCCATCCTGGGATCACCAAACCCAGCATCGCCAGCCGGTCAGAAGAGGTGACTGTCCCTCTGTGTTCAGAGTTGGTGCAGCCTCACCTTCAGCACTGGGCAGACTTCTGGGCCTCACCATTTAAGAAGGATGTGAAGGTCCTTGAAAACATCTCCAGAGGACAACAAAGCTGGAAAGGCTGGAAGGAGTGTCCTGTGAGGAGCAGCTGAGAACCTTAGGTTTGTCTAGTTTGGAGAGAATGAGACTGGGGGGCGACCTCATTGCTCTCTAAAGCTTTTTGAAGAAGGAAAGTAGAAAGGGAGGTGCTGAGCTCTTCTTCCTAGTATCCATTGACAAGACATGTGGGAATGGTTCAAAGCTGCACCAGGGAAGATTTAGACTGGACATTAGGAAGCATTTCTTTATAGAGAGGGTGACCAAACATTGGAACAGGCTTCCTAGAGAGGTGGTTGCTGCCCCAAGCCTGTCAGTGTTTAAGAGGTATTTGGACAATGTCTTTAACACCATGTTTTAGCTTTTGATGAGCCACGAAGTGGCCAGGACCAGGGAGCTGGACCATAGATCACTCAGTTGACATGATCCTTTTCAACTGAAAGGCTCTATTCTCATCTAAAGTTAAAAAAAAAAGAAAAAAAACCAGAAAAAAACCCCACCTGAGCACCCAACAAAAACCACCCCCAATCACAAAACCACTCCCAAATCCAAGCCACTGATAGATAAAAGGCAAAGTGTGAATAATCTTGGTAAGGAGGTAACTACACAGTATATCAAAGTGCTAAATAATTTTTTTTTATTACAGGAAAACAAAGGTTTACTTGCCAGTATTTGTGTCAAGAACACAGCAACAGCATTTATTTACACTGCAAGATCAATACTTCCGGGTGAATCTCACCCAGCAGAAACACACTATTTCTGCAGTTCAAACTATGTCTTGTGTTTTACGTCTAATAAAGAACACAAACTCACCAGGGTACAGAAGATGCATTGGCATTGTGCTATTGTTGTCATCTGCTCCACGGGGTATTCACCAAGGCAGAGCTTACAGGACACTAATGGGTCAAGTACCAAGTCCCAGGTAGGCCTGTATCTTGCTGTAGTCATTGCAGAGCAGTCTGAAGGACAGCACAAAAAGCAAAGATACTCCATTATTTCCTTATACTGATACTCAGTACATTTCTGCCATTGGAAATCACATTGTCAGCTATTGCCTGTTGGGTTTGTTTTTTCCAATGACCTAACTAACCAGCAATAGTTGACTTCATAGTGCCAGCACTTGCATTCCCTTTTATATCCCCTGCCTGACAGAACTTGCATACAGAAAGCAGAAGGAAAAAGAAAAAACCCACACATAACACACTAAAGGTATGAGAGCAAGGAGGAATATCCTTAGGTCACAGGCTTTTGTTGCACATTACAAATGCAAAAATCTCGTTTCCAGTTCCTGTGATTTTCATCACTAGTTACAAGCTTTCTCACACCAACATTAAAATTTACTCATGACATTCCTTAACCTCAGCTACCCAGCCAAGACTCAAAAGGTCTTTCATAAGCCAGGCATTTATTATGCCCTTTTCCAGCATGATATTTCAACTCACAGAGCTAGATATTTTTGTTCCCAAGAGCATGACAGATCAATCAGTTTGCTGTTAATTTTAGCAAGAACAATAAATTTTGAGTACACTACAAGTTTTAGCCTGCATTTTTCTTCAACCCTTTCGATATCCTGAGAGCACAACTTTGTTGTAGCAACAACCAACTGGGGCAAATAAGAGCATAAAGAGAGTTGTAAGAAGAGGCTATAATAACCTACATATCACCCTCAAGACAGTGATATGATAGGATCATGCAGAGCATCTTTATCCTAGGCTTCAGGGCCCAGATGGAGCATTGTCAACTGACAAAGCAGAAAGAAAATCTTGCACGTAAGAAATGTATTCTCACAGACAGGAAAGCTGATTTATGAATTTCACATGAAGAAAAACAAAACAGAAACCCACACTCCCCTGAAACATCTAGGGTAACTTATGGAGTACATCAAATCTCAACAACATATTTACTAGTAATATTTTATCACTGTGACATTGACCTTCCCAAGTGTAGAAAATTCACATCCCAAGCTGCTGAGAGGTTCACATTATTATGCCTTCCTCCTTCCCAAAATTAGGCAGTTCCTTAACACCGTCCCACCAGCAGTTATGTTACTCGAATCATGATTACAGTTTTTTTCACGTTTTGTTTCTTTCCCCTCCATTTTTCCCTCCTTCCTCCACTATCCCCCACAGGAACTGCTTATTTTTAAGTTGTATCTGTCAACTTTGCAAGACCTCCAGAACTGCAACAAACTACTTTAATGCTTACTAGACTAGATGTAGGCAGATGTTCAAGAAAAACATCCTTTTTGTCCCCCAAGAAATCACATGCAGACTTCACAAACATTTCTTTGAAGTACAAGATTTTGATATCCAATTAATTGTGGGCATGACTCCACCAAGGTCTCTAACATTTCTGAAACAAAGCGAAGATTTTGTCAGCTCTCCCATTCAGTCCAACTCATTAGAAGATGCTTTTTATAAGGTACGTAAGGACCACCAAAAGACATTTTTCTAGTGCAGTCAACAGGGAGAAGAACAGGGGAGAGAAGAAAAGTTAAGCAATCGCATTTCTAGGCCTGCTCTAGATCACTTCCTCTGAAAGCCCACACAGTTTCAAAGGAAACAGATGGAACAGCCCCACAGAACAGCACATGAATAATGGCTCCACCTCACAAAATACAACTTGTGCTGTGCAGTCTTTTCATAGATCTCAACATGAAAGCCTGACATGGTGATATGAATGAAACTCCATGACTTCTAAGGTTACTAGACTGCTTCTTTACTTCACCACTACTTTTTCATTTCACATAAATGACCAGAAAAAACGATTTTCTTCTTCCAAACTTTGGTTTATCTGACATTTACAGACAGATTCATGAGGTATTTGAGAAGTAGTGACCAAACAAATCTGAACTGTCTGCTATTACTTATTTGCTCATCCTGCCTAGTTTATTGCATATCTGATGCTTATGGTAGCAAGTAGCTGAAACTAGGAGATGAACAATGAAGGACAGATTTATGCTAAGGATGCACTTGCATACACCAGGCAAACCAAAATCATACCAAATTTTGCGGCTAAGATGTAGAATCTGACACAATTCAGACCAAAGCTCACCAAAAATGAGACACAGCTCAATCCAGGAAAAAAAAAATTAAATATACATATATTCAGTGTAGGTCAGTAAGTGACAGCAAAGGGAAAATATCAAGCTTTCAGACCCAAGGCTTACCCTTGTTTTTGAGGACATTCAACAGAGGTTTACTGGTATCACTGTGGTAATTCCACTTTTGCAGCACAACTATACTTCAATAACACCTCACTAGGAAATATTTCTCCTCTTTGTATTCTGCAAAGCAAGAATGAGTCCAAGTAAAATGTCTTTCAAGTTGGCTTTCAAGTGACCAATAGAAATTAGCTGCCCCAAACAGCTGGCATGTAATCCATGCTGAATTCAGCCATGGTGATAACTGCGCAAAATCTGAATTCAGCCTCAAATGGTAGCAGAGCCATTCCTGCTCACTCCTCCTTGCCAAACACCTTCTTTTAATACAGAAATTTTTCAATCGTTATGGAGCAAGGGGAGGACACAATGTCACTGGTGCCATTAAAGCAAGGACCAAGAAATTTGCCTACAAAAACTTGTACAAAAAGTCTCCACACCCCACTGCATCATCCCTCCTGGGTACCCATGTAAAGGAACAGAGAATGAAGCTTTTCAAAGCATGGACCAGATTTTGTTTCATGATCATCCAGCACACCGCTGCAACTAAATATGTTGTAAATATGTTGTTAAGTGTTGTAATGTTTACATTACAACACTTAAAAAAGCTTTTTTTAAAAAAAAATAAAGCATAAAACCAAACAACAAACTCGTAAGAGGAAAGCAGAAAAACAAACATCTTCTGTCAAAACCAGATTAAAACTCCTACTGTTCCACAACTGTGGCCTCTTATGGCTTCAGATTGTATTCTCAGGCTTTGTAGTGATGTGCAATGCTTCAGAAAAAATGCTAAGTAATTGCACGAAAAACAAGGTAATTAAAAGGATTTCTAGAGGAACAAGATACTGAAAAACATCTTGGTGTGTCATTGTGTTGAATGACAGCACCAGTTATACAAACAGCCAGTAGAAAATTCTGCCCCATGGTCTGGCTATTTACTAGGAGGTCCCAAGAAATACAGCTAGTGATGGTATAGAACTACAGTCCAATAGACCTTAAATACTAAACATATAGACCTTACATACTAAACATATTGACCTTAGACACTAAATATATAGTTCATTGGAGATTGTGTTGCTTGCCAAACGCAGTCCAAACATCAATACTGATAGCAGATACACCAAATCAGACTTAGAGGAACAGAAAATTAGAAGAGAAGTTGGTCATTAGTTCAGACTCCCAACTCTACTGCAGTTAAGGTCAGTCTCATTTACGTATTTTTGCTATGGTCCATATCTGGTAACATTGAATTTGTAAGACATATGGTAAGAAAGCACATGATTTTCTGGGGCAGCATCCCAAAGCAAGCTACAAGTCAGAAGCAGAGAAAATAGCTTCAGTAAGAGTTTGTTCAGAGCAGTCTTGTCATAAATAATTCACAACCCGACTAATGACTGTTTAATTCTGCAATCATGTGCACTTCCACACTGAAAGACGTGTGCACAAAGAGAGCGAAGTGACCGAAGTCTTCTTACTGTAATAACACATTAATATATATGAATGTGACTCTGAGGCAATTCCTGGAGATGCACATGGAGTGAAAAGGAAGCTTTCATTATTTCTGAAGAACAACTAATGAATTAAATGAACACGAACTGTATTTCTGAACAGTAATCCCTCAGTTTTCAGTCCACCTACACAGACTACATTTTCTAGTGAGAACAAGTGGCTGATGACCTCTGGTAAGTCAAGAATAGAACAATTCTTTCTTTTTAGGCCTCAAAGAGTTGCAGAAAACAGTGAAACAAATACTGTGAAAACTTCCGTGAAAGCAGGAAATAATGCAACTTTCTTACATAGAAGTCATTCAAGAAATCATAAAACAGTATGATTTTTCTTATTGCACGCTAGTCAAGTATGTAACGGCATTGTGCAGTTAAAACTGCAATTGCATCATCAACACTTAAGATACATGACTACCCATGTGAGAGAAGTAACTAGAAAATAGGGTTAAATAAAAGTCATATGCAGCCACATTAGTCACGCTAACTGCTGGGTCTTTTCTACCAAGCAAGACTCAAAATAGAGATTTCAGCAGAATCTCAATTTCAGCTTTAGGTCAGGGACAGGTTTAATTTCTAAATTAAGGGCTTCAGTCCCCTCTCCTACCAGACAGTTAATCAGGCACACTTAAGACATCTGCCTTAAGGAGTTAACTTAATCTGAATTTACTGACATGATGAAAAGCAGCTCTTTTAGAAATCAAAGGAAGGGACTTAAATGGTATTTAAAATTTGTTCTCAATCCTCTCATCCCTCTTTGTCAAAATAACTGACTAAAATCATACAGGATACTAGATGAAATCAGACATCTGCTATAGTAAAGTTTTAGTACTGTGTGTATGTATTTATAGATACAAAAAGTATATAATTCAGACTACATTTCCTCCTATATAAAGTCAAACGTCAGTACAACTGTATTTATTTAATATAGGAAGTATGTTTAAATACTATATATTTATACAATTAACATTTATAAATATAAAAAAATATAAATCTATACAAAAATCTACAGATTTTTACTTACGTGGAAGAAGCCCACAGATGTCTGAAGTGGAGTCATCTGTAGAAGGGCTACTACACTGCATCTTGGAACTGGTACTGCCTGCCACATCTTTTAAGTGAGTATTTTTGACTTTGACCTAAACAGTTCTGAGCTTTCCTCTGCAGCCATAGCTGTGGCTCACTGCATGTGATCCCACAGCTATGGGCCACACCTTCACGCCAGCAGGGGCTATCCCCCCCATGATCCAGGTATGGTTAAGGGTATTCAGCAACAGTGCTGGAGCTTGCATTATTTGCTACCCCTCCCTCTGTCACAGCTGGAACTTGATGCCATTTTTCATTGTTCCTAGGCTTTTCCAGAGATCCTCAGATAGATCATATGAAAGAAGCCTACACGACATAATTGACCACTTTGCCACTGTTTCGTGTTGGTGTCACCAGTTTTTATTGTGCAACAATACCACAGAAAAGGTCATTTTAAAGTCACTTTATAAAACAAATTAATTATTACATCCACCCATCAGGTGGATTTTACAATAACACAAACTGGCAGGCAGACAGTATCTATAACTTACCAATCACAGTTAGTTACTGGCATCTATCACTGCAGTAACTGTGTCTCCAAGTCTTCATCCTCACAGAACTGCTTGGGAGGTAAAGCAGAATCACCCTCTCTGATAGCTGTCAGTCGCACTAACACAAGACTGATTTACGTGGATGTTTAGAGATGACTAACTTCAAAGCTTTGATGCCTGCCTTCCTTAGGTTCTTAAATCCTGTCCTGTAAATCCTGCAAATCCACAATCAACTGCACAAGTCCAGCAGATAGGTATCACCCTTTGAATTCCAGACAACCCCAACCACTAAAGCCACATTCTTTCTTCCAGCAGTATAACAGGCTGCTGTTTATAGGCGTAACTCTTTTCAACTCAGCTTATACAGAGTAGTGCAGTTAAGTCCCTACACAAGCTAACCACTAACTTCAACCTGTCCAGGTTCGTATCTTCAAGCTATTCCAGGGTCCAAGCTCAGAAGAGATAAGAGAGCATGTATAAAGCTTAGAACACTGTCAGCAACTTCAGTATCCTGGACAATATAGCACGTGGGAAACGAGCTCTGAGTTGAAATAATTATTCCAAGGACTTCAGTCCTTTCATGAATAGCCACTATGTTTCTTTGCTTTACCTCCCTGACTGATAAAATCCTATACTTTAAATAAAAATATAAAACATATATATATACACACACATGTATATATGTGTATAGATATACATGTATAAATATATACATGTATAAAGATTACATTGAAATATCCTTATGCCAAGAAAAAAAAGAATGTCTGCTTTTTCACTGATAAAAGGTGTCTGAACACTAACACTGAGTGCAAAACAATAAATCTAGTGGACTGCTTCAGGGACAAATCACTGTTAGGGCATGGTAAAAGAAGAAAAAAAAAATCAAACCCACAACAATCGCATTGCTAAATACCTTGTTAAATTTTTTTCTTGTTTCTTTTCTAGAGAAATTAGATTATTATATAAGGCAACCACTCCTGCCAAAACCTTTGACAATGTGGTTTGATTACTGCACAGACCATGAAAGATTTTAAAGATTAGAAAGGCAATAGACAGTTTCTAGATCTATGGATATCAGGATACTGCCTATCGAATACATGGGTGGGTAGAGACAAAGATATTATGGAGACAAACACAGAAAACAACAGATTGTTAAAACTGCTCCTTCAAAAGAATACTACAAATAGACATGCCATAAGCTGTCCATGAAGAAGTGCTCCAGAGAGCTGGATCCTTGCATATATTCCAAAAAATACAGCCACTGAATGTGACAGAGCCAAAGACTTTCCTGACCTTGCATTTTCCTATGTTTGTCACCAGCACTGGTGCCACTGTGGCTTCTTGTAGCACTGCCAAACAGCAGCAACCTGAAATAAACTGGGTGAGGCTGTTATTCAGATCCTGTAGGCAAGGGTGAAAACATTTCAAAGAAAAAAAAGAAAATCTGAAATTCCATCTGAAAGAAACTGCAGATGGGAAAGGCAAACAGGCAGAAGGGAAAGAACAGTAAGAGCCAAAGGTAAGAAAAAAGCAATTTAATAAAGATATAAATGGTGTAATAAGTAAGACAATAGAAAACATAGAAAAGATGGGAGAAATCTAGAGAAAATAGCTGAAATGAATCATCTTCCTGGCTCCTCCCAGAAGTAGTGTATTTTGTTACAAAGAGTAAAATTACAATTGAAGTGGAATCCCACTGCAATATGGCCCAAACATTCAATATTCCCAAAAGATGACATGAACAAAAGGACAGGTGTGTAAATACTAAAGAACACTGCTCAGAATTCATATGTCTAATCAATGTTTGCTATCCAAGAGATTATAAAAGCATTGGAGCAGCAGATGACCTCAGGCAAAAGCTGGGAAGTCCTTGCACCGTGCCATTTCCCAGAACTGAAGGCCAAGATCCTCAACAAACCTCAGAGCACTCGCAGAAGTCACAGGCACAAGGCCCAAGATAATTTGAAACAGCTAGCTCAAGATGATATTCATTTTAAAAGCATCCTCATCTCTAATGGATGGGAAAACTCCATCCCACATAATACAGGAGAATAGCCTGGACACTGTAGTACTGGTTTATCAACTGGATCTGAAACTGGAACAAGTGCATCACATTTTGGTCTACAGAAAACAAGCCTGCTCATCTCACTTTCTTGCTTTAAGAGTCATGAACCTATCAGATCCTTATTAAAAACTTTCATAAACTTTACCACAGTGAACCACTACCTTTGAATACTGGGGCCAACACCAAGGCAACCATCTGTGAATTACTGTGGCAATGACTAAACCCATACAAAGTGTGGAAGGCCACAGGTTAAATCACTAACAGCCAAAATGTTTAAGCTCTGAGTATTTTAGAGAGTATTTTAGAATATCAGTTGCACACAGAAGGGGCCTTAAAGTGAGACAAGATGAAGTCAACCTAAAAGAAACTGATCTTAAAAGTCATTTGTAATCTAAGCACAACTGCAAAAACTCCTCAACACTATCTGGCGCTCAGAAGTGGCTCAAAACCGAATAGCATCCTAGCTTCTAAAGGCCACAGTAATAAGAACGGCACAGACAATTCTACTGCTCTCCAGGGAAACATATTATTTTCCAGAAATTCCTAGACCATCCACTCAAAAACAACTGTTTTGCTATGTCTTTCCTCCCCACCGTTTATATTCCCCATGTTTTTATTTTCTCTTCTCCAACTCTTTTCCCCTCCATCCCTTTCCTTGTTTCCTCCTATTCTTTCCCTCCTCTCTACTTACAAGAATTGATGAATCAATGCACTCTGGGCTGTCTCCATAATAACAATAAATCAGTAAGGAGCAGTTTGAAGCTTTGACATACTACAAGCTTTTTCCTTCTCCAGAGTTGACTCTCTCAGAAAAGTAAGAGCTATGTTTATACAAAATCCAAATAACACCAAGTTTGAGCTCTTTCTTGGGGGGAAAGAGAAAAGCCTTAGAAGCTTAAAGCTAGAAACCACATTTAAAGCTATGCAAAATTACTGTGAAACTGCAAATATGAGCAAGGGCAATAGAGCCCTAGTTCTGACTGAGACATTTGGACCACCTCTCAAAAGGAAATCAAAACTGTTCTTCTACTTGCCACTACAACAAAATGCATGCTCAGGGCATGCTGTATTTCCACTGTGCTTTGCAAGTCTAAAATGAGGAACAGAGTACATGGGACTGAAAAACCCACTGCAAACTCCTCTCAAGGTGTCACTTGCATACTAACAGTGGAGCTCAGGTTTGAACAACAGCTCCCATAAGACAACACATATTTAAGTACCATCCCTTCCTATGCTAGATCTGAAATGCAAAGCAGATATGCTGCTGGCTGAAAGCAGCATTCAGGGTGGGGTGAAGTCTGGTTAAGGCTGTTAATCGTAGTTCTTTGTTCTTTTGACTCAGTAACAACCACAAAATTCCAGGCAGATATTGTTAAGAGACAGCATCCTTCACAGCTCTCAGTGCGGACAAGTTCCCGGTCTCATGTCCCAGATCCACTCCTCAGAGATTAGAGTGAAGGTTTCCTGTGTTCTGAAGGGTTATCTTCCACAAACAGTATTAAGAGGAAGAAGAACCAAGAGAGTACGTACAATCAATAGGAGTAGAAAGAATGTATTGCCAAAACAGAGGAAAGAGAAAGACTCTCAATAGAGTAAATCTTTATAGGTGTGTTTTGTGTACGCATTACAATCATATGGAAAGTTACTTTTACTTTTTCCAAAACTATGCCTAAAACCAGCTATTCTAGCAAGAAGTCAGAGAGCTTCTCTCCCAAACCACCAGCTTCTATTATACCATTTTACCCTGTGAATTAGATGTCATGGCACACACACTCATTCACCATGCTGGTGTGACACACCAGACTAAATATAAGGAAAAACTTAGGATGGGATTTAGACAGCCCAAGATAGTTATCTTACTGCTGGTGCCTACAGAAGCAGATTCAGATAACTGCCTATCCTGCTTATTCAGAGAGAGGAAGGAAAGTGATTCTGAAGACCTTCAGAGGAAGACAGTGGGTCTAATACCAGGCATCCCAGCCAAAAGGAAAAAACTCATCTAAACAGGAAAAAAAAACCCAAACCACCACACGTTTCTGTAAGAATTCTGTCTCCTAGTAATAAACCAGATGGCTTGAGCTGTGCAATGGTCTGAATTATATATATTAGTAGATTTTTTCTCTCTCTCAAAAACTGAAAAAACTGATACAGCCTGCTTAGTACATCCTGCAGACAGGATCTAGTCTCATGAACACTAGCTGCTATTCACTGTTTTTCTTACTAGTCATACTAAATTTAAAAATATATAAGAGGACAAAATATTTTTATTATTATTCATATCATCTGATGCTTTACATTATAAAAATTACAACTATCAGCTAGGACATTTTACAACAAATCTCTGGCCTGACAAACTTGATGACTCTGGATTCAAACCTCCCTTTTTGCACGGTTCAAATCCAATTGATTATTCCCCCGCATCATCCTAGAAGTTTTGGCTTTTTATCTCCTTTCCTATACTTAATAATGTTGTTCTAATTTCCTCCTTCTTAAAGCAGTCTGCCCTCTTCCCATCATACCATCTGTAGCACAATCCAGTTCTTCACGCTCACTGTCCTACTAGGAAACTGGCTTGGAACAAGTGTTTCTTTTCTCTCTGGGAAAGGGGCATTTTGCCTTTAAGCACAATGTTACAAAATTAATTATACTTTAGTCTATGTTAATATCTCAGCCATGCTACCTTGGTGAATAAAGTGGTGTTTGTTTCTACGTTTCATCTCACACATCCAAAATTCCACGTTCCAACATGTATCTCCATGTCCTGGTGTGACAGCCACCACACGCCTGTGCACAGACGCGTCACTCACATGGGCTAGGGAACTTAAAGACAAATGTTTAATACATAACAGCGCTTAGATTAGGGGCAGATGCTCAATTTGGTCTAGTTTCACTCTGTCTGCTAAGTGATTGTCTGGTCAAGTCATTTAGCACAGGCCCTGCAAGACCTTCAACAAACACAAGGCAAATTTCTTATGTCAGTGTGAACCACTAAGATTGCATGCACCAGAAGGAAGAGAATCTGATGATCAGAACATCATCTGAGTTACAAGGAACAACTAGTAACCTCTTCTGTCCCAAACTTACTGCATAACTGAGCAGCTCACACAGCTTAGTCAGACAGACGTATCAGCTGGTACCAACTACACCACACGGGCTGAGTAGAAGATGAGTGGATGAGTAGTGTATTAGCTGCCTGAATACATGCTTTCCTTCACTTCTCCCTCTGCAGAGAATCAGCATTTCACAGTATTTTCAGAGGTATAATGTATTAGCCTCAACATCAGCCCCAGCTCTAATCCTTCACAGTAATATTACTGTTGCATAGTAATGCTTCCTGCTTCGTTGCTGTTTTTTCCTCCCTCCCCACCTTAAAACAGTATTTGCAGTACAATACACATATACAATCCTTGTTCACTGCAGAAAGCAGCAGCACGCGGCAGAGACCATGCCTACAACCACACAGGTAGAGATACCAAAACCAAAGGCTGAAGCACTGAGGGCACGTAGAGACAACTGAAAGCATACCAGGGAAAAAACAAAGAGCACAGAATCACCCCAGTGATGGAAATGCTCCCTTCAGGGCTCCCCTTGTTTAGGTAACAAATACAGTAAGTTACAGACCTTTTGATTTTGGGAACACATGCAGAGGAATGCTATTGGGATTTCCTCTGCACCACTTTGTACGCTTGACCACAACTCAAAAATCAATACGTGTTGGTCTCTGATTTATTAATCCTAGTTTACATTTAGCTTTCTCCTTTTACTCATGAGTAATTGTAGTAAATTAAGATTAAAAATTAAAATTTGGTGCTTGAACTATAGTTTCCTTCCTCATTTACAACAAAATGTTAAGAACAAGCTACTGGAAGTTCTACAGTGACAAATCACTTTCCCTGCCAATTACTTCATTTAGTAAGGACAAGAGGCAGAAGGCAGAAAATGACGCACAGAAAGTTCCGGCTGAATAACAAGGAAGAACTTCTTTACTACAGAGGCAACTGCACAGGAACAGGTTTCCCAGAGAGGCTGTGGAGTCTCCCTCACTGGAGATATTTAAGAACTGTCCATGCACAGTCCTGTGCCATGTGCTGCAGGATGACCCTGCTTGAACAGGGAGGTTGGACTGGATGATACACTGTGGTCCCTTCAATCCTAACTCATTCTGTGATTCAGACCTTTGGGATTTTTAACCTTTACTATTAAGAGACTTGACTTTTGAGTTACACAAACAGAACAGATGCTAAAATTATTCAAGGAATATACCAATAGAATAAGCTATCAAAAAAATTTAAATAAAGCTTTTCTATCATGGTATCGACAAAATCAATTTGAACTGCAATAAAAATATAAATAAAAAAGGATGTTGCCTTACATGTCACTGTATTGCTATAAAGAGAAAGCTGAAGGTACTTAAGTCAATCTCTTACACCTTCTACATACTCACATAATTCATCTTGTTGAAGAGGGAGCACCTCATGTACAATGATATGCAGGCATTAATACCTAGTGCGACCAGGTACTTAACTCTGCTGTAGATTTGGTATGCAGGGAATGTGACAGCCAACTCAAAAGAGGAATTGCCTGCTACCATTTTGCATCGTCTCCTAGCACTACTAGACCATATTAACCCCTTCCCCAAATTAACACAGACATTGCAACTGGTGGTCAGTCCTGGTGTTCAGAATACACCCCATGCTGCACATTGACTGGAGCACTTTTGGTTTTTGTGTCTGTACAAACCACCTGCATCCTGCTCAAACTAACTTTCACCTGCTCATGCACATGCACAGAAAGGATGCTGAAACACAGCCCTTCCTGCACATCTTGTGGCTCATAGTGCTGACCTGCTTACTAGCAGAAAGCATGCTGGGCATAGGGATAGAAAACACCTACTTACTCTTCAGTTTCCCAGCAGAGAGATCTGGCTTGCTGCATAAAGCAGCTGAAATTTGCATAGACTTATTCTGGCAAGGAGAAAAATGTTTTTAGGGCAACTTATGCTTGTGGTTATCATTCTAGGGGTTTATAAAGAAAAGCTTTAAAAACAAAACCAGTCAAAGATTTTTCAGTGATTCCTGATGGTTTTTAAAGGAAGTTAAAAATACCAGAATTAAGTAATTTTATTTCCTAAAGAAGGAAACAAAGTAAAGCAGTGATACTTATCTTTAAAGCATTGACATACACAATATATACCCTAAGCAACTTCATAAAATGAGCTTTTTCCACAGGCAGAAATGATCAGTTTATGTCCATTACCTAAAAGGTAACTAAAGCTTGTCCCACAAAAACAGGATCCAGGAAAAGGCTAATAGTTCTTTGAAAACATGCTTCTCCCTATGTAAAATACCTATGTCAAGTCTTTTACCTTGGACATCAGTTATGTCGGAAAAAAACCTCTTCAGGAGCTTGACATATACTCATATGGGTACTCTGCACAGTCCCAAACAGTTTATCAACAGAAATCAACTGCAAACTCCTCTGCAGGAAAAAGATTTTCCTTTTTATGTTTGCATTGTGCACACTGCAGAGGGCCAGAGGTTACTGAAGTTTACATCAATACAAACAAGTTGTTAGACAATTAAACTAATTCAATTAATTAATATTAATTAATAATAATAGTAATTTATTTATAATTTAATTAAGAATAATAATAATTTAATAATTAAACTAATATCAATAGCCTTGGTACTAAATTCTCTCCCTCAGAAAACAGATGAGTAGATGAATTTAGTGAGCAACCATTTTCTGCAGAGCCACTTGGGCATCTGCTTTGGGGAAGTATGCTTATGCAGTATTTGTCTGAGCAGTTCTGACTCCTGTAGCTTCCATCCCTTCGTATGCAGCCCAAAGAATGCAGATCAACCAAGTCAAGTTAACATTGAAGTAAGTAATAAAGAAAAAAAAAGCCTTTTTTCTTGAAAAAGTTATGACTAAGTGGCTGAATCAAAAACTGGCAAAGATACTCTACACTTCCCAGAGGTCAAGTGGTGAACATCTGAGATAGTATGAAACTTTCCAAGTTCAACTCATGCTTTCCCAAACCAAACAAGACACAAACCACAGAAGCCTGCCCTCTTTCCAGCTGCTGGGAAGATCACAGATGAGGTTGCTCATTATGGTCCCAACCGAGTAACATGGCACACACAACACCACCCACCTCTTCAAACATACCTCTCTATTTTAAAGGGAATCCACTGTACTAAAAAAAATTTTTTTTTTTTAAGTTCTGTAGTTGTTACTTTTTCCTATTTACTTTAATGGTCACCATAGTGTTTTATGGTTAGGACATCGTAAAAATACAGCCAGAGGTCTGACATACCAGTTTAAAACAGACATTTGGAAAGGAATTGCTGCAGGGATTCTAAACCAAACAGCATGGATTACAACCCACTGTTTAAAATTAGGTTTTGTGGTTTGTTTTTAGATATTCCTAGTAACAAACTCAATCTCATTGCTCTTTCTTGGCTGAAGTATCGCACTTAGCAATCTACGAGGCAAATAATAGAAATTTCATTTAAAATATGGCTACTAATGTTCCTAAATACAGTCTACTATTTGACTGAGCTGTGTCACAGGCTTTAAGTCATTCTCTAGGTTTTGCTGGGTTTTTTTGATCAAAGGACAGTAAATGCTTGACTAGGAGTTAAAGGTTTGACATGCTTTTAGGATTAAATAGTTTCTCAATTTTAAATTATGCAGGAAAGAAAAGCTTTCAGGAAGAAGTGAACCTGGAACATCTTTGAATTCCTAATGCATGTTTAATGACAAGACCCCAGCACCAAAGAACAACTATTTAACCATCAAAGGTATCCCACATTTCTTTTCTGAAATCCTTGGGTAACCTGAATTGTCTACTAATATAGAGTGTTTTGTCCTAGTTAATTGGCAAAAGCAGCCCTTGAGTTTCTTTCCAGCAGGAAAACAAATAGATTCAAGAGCAAAGCAGTGCTACTTTAAAAAACAAACAAGAGGGAGGAACACAGGAGCTGGCTGCTGCTCCTCCAAAAGAGTTGGAACAAGCCATTCCTTGAAAAACTAGAGACACAAAGCAGTGCATCTCCTTTACTCTGGTGAGCACAGATGGGAGCAAGAGCATTGCAACTTGAACCAAGGTGCTTCGTGGGCTTCAGAACTCACTTAAGTGGGAAATGCTAGAGCAGAGCAGTGTAGGAAGACCCTGTAATGCAACAGAATATGGTGAATTCAGTATTTTTTCCAGCCACACCAAACTCTGTTCTAGATAGAGAATAGGGAGGATTTAGCATCAGCCATACTGGACCAGCTGTAAGCCAAGGCAGTGCTACATAAACTCTAAACCCGTGAAGTCTAATAGCTTAAGCCATGCAGTTGAGTTAATGGGGAGTTTGGGAATATGACTGACAAAACAACTAGGTCAGTAACTACCAGCACATTCACTTTAAAAGTACAAGAAACCCCAAACCCCACTAAAGAAGGCCCATGGGAGATGGTGAAAATGAGAAGGATAGGCAGACCAGGAACCATCTAAACACTAGATTTAAAAACATATAAAGCAAAAGCTGACCACATGGGGCTTCTAACCATGCGGTTGTTAGAAATTAATAAAAGTAACTAACCATTTGTAAAAATGGCTAATAAAGATTAAAAAGGTATAAAAAAATAATTAAAACAGTACAAAAGGAACCAGTTATGGACACAAAAATGGCACTAGAGCAAGAATTCAGGGTGCTGGGCAGAGACCTCTTCACCCAGGTGCTGAACAGCAATACAGGCTCTCACACTTGGGCACAACACTTCAATACTGCGAGACAAACTGAGCTACACTTCTAACCACAGATCTGAATCACCTGAGCTGGCTTGAAGAGGATGCTACAATACCTGCTAGTGACCTGAAATAACCAGGTCTGGGTTCTTGCAGTGACAGCAGTAGTCAGTTAGCAAATGGAAAAAGCAGCCAAGTGGTATGAAGTGCATAAGACAATACAATTAATTATCCTGTGACACAGACAGTTTGTACTCTCTCCTGCCTTCCCTACTAACACTCAAAATAAAATGTTTTCTTCTGTGGAGACTGGTTTTGCTTTTTTGTTTAAGAAAGCAGTGTTGAAAAGTGGCTGTTGGGCTTGGAACAGCAAACACTGAGGTTTGAGAGGGCTCCGAAGTGCTTGGAGAAGTTCTTTCCATAGCCCCTGAGAAAACCAGCTTGCTTGTGCAGCTCAGCTTATGCCTGACAGACCAGCCACCAACCTGCTTCATCCCCAGCCCTGAGCTCAAGGCTTTACAGAAATGGGAACCAGCACCTCAGTTTATGACAGAGACATTAAAAGGACTGCTGAATAATATGGCAAGCTGTAAATCAGCCTTTTACCACGACAGAAAAGGAAAAGGATTAAGTGGACTGTTCCCCCCTCTGAGATCCAGATCTCTAGCAGCTTCTCTCCCATTGGCAGTTCTTATTCTGCAGTGTTACTTCAAGCCAATCTGCAAATTTTATAGAAAAGTGAAACTGGATTGAGACATGCAAAAAACAAGCCAAAAGAAAGCAGGAAGAGCTGAATTTCTAACTACTGGGGATGGGAGAAAGATCTAGTAATAGACATGACAGGAAACACAAAAAAACCTATTGATCCCTGTAAGGATCAATATACTACCAGCAGAATGGAAAACTGATCAAAGAAAATTAGAGGCTCCACTGTAATGTCTCAATCTAGGGACAAGAAAATTTCTCAAGTACTGCTGTAATCGAGTTGCGTACATTGCATTCAAAAGACAAACAGAAAAAGTGGAAGACAGCTTGTGCAAGCTTAGGAACTGACTGTTACGCAGCAACAAGACTCTTTTGCGCAAGACAAATGACTGCTGCAAGGTATGCAGCGGTTGCCTAACTTTATAAAGGTCAAAATATAAAACAGCAGACAAGTGTCTTGACTTGTGCCTCTTTCCCTGCTTCATACATTGCCAGTATGTTCCATCACATTTAATACTTTCTACATCTGCAGTAGTCAGTGTCCTCTATACCCTTTCTCACATACTGAACTGGAGAAAATGAACCATTCCCAACTCCACTAACTCTTGCAATCCCCTCTTAACAAAAAGGTGACCAATTTTACAGAACCTGGAACAAACTACAAAAAGCCAATTTCACATACACATAGAATCTGTATGAAAAGTAAACATTCACAGCCAGATTTAGTTCTACAAACTTCAAAAGAGGAGAGAAATAACTCCTAATCAGGTTTTGGTACATGGTACAAACCCCAAAACATCTCTGTTAGAAGCTAATACTGGTTTAAAAAAAAAACAGCTTGCAACAACAAAATGACAAAAATATAGAAAAAGAAAACCCCTCCAACATTTGAAACAAAGCCTCAGAAATGGAGTCTACAGCTATTTATTGCAATAAGATGCTAAGTTCTTCTGCAGCAACAGAGGGACATTCAAAACCAAGAATTAAAAACCATGAAGGCTGAGAAGGCCATGCCTGGTCAGAACCACTTCCATGTTGCTCTGAGCAAGCCACAGACCCAAACATATAAACTACTAGGTAAATAAGGAAATACAGATGGCTTTAGAATGAGCTGAGATAATCTACTTTTAAAAGTTTTTCTTACTGATAAATATTTCCCATCTTCAAACCCTTCTTTATTAGTGGAGAGGATTTTTTGTGACTAAAGCCAATAAAGACATTTAGTTTTTCATCCTGTTTCATGAACGATAATTAAAAATAAATTTCACTTTGTGGCTGACAGCACAGAATGAGTTTGTCACCTCTGCAATGCAATTCTTTCTTCACGTCACAGGCTGAAAAAACACTTCTTGACTTTTGCAGACAGATATTTACATCTTTATTAAATTTCATTTTAGCTACCAGTTTCCTATGTTGGACTGGGCCAAGTCGTGCCTTTGGCTACTGCTATAAGGCACAACAATGACGATTATGATAATAATAATGCAAATTATTACTGCATTACTAGATCTTGATCACCCACTTGTCACTAAATTATGGTACAACAATTCAGTTTATATAGGTCTTAGCTGCCATTAAGGTTACAGACAGCTACTTAGAAAACATCTTTATCTGAAGCAAAGCCAAAATATTTTGATTGCTCCCTTCCACAGTGAAATGAAACATTAGAACCATTTTAAGGTTAGAAACAATGAGACAAACGATCAACTCTAATAGAAAGTGCCACAATTTCAAGCCAATACTAGATCATTAGAGAAGAATTTTGCATTTTACTGGCAAACTCTGACTTTCCCCATCTGCTCCCTTCTCTCCCTACTAATGAGCAGGAGCAAGCTATGAAAGCATGTCTAAAGATGACAGGAGCACAAGCTTCTCTAGATGCTTAGGAAAGATCAGTGAGCTGTCCCCCTATGTTCACCATCACACTGACAGGAGTGGCAGGCTCTTGCCTGCCAGACGAGGAAAATCAGAGGGCAACACTCCTCTGCTTTGTATTAATCATCTGAGCTATGTATGGTATGTTCTTGTTCTCTACACAAATACCTCATGATCAGCTGTATGCCACAAATGATTTCCAATACAGATCTCTGCCAGGACATGCTCCATTTCAGTAATCCTTAAGAGCCATTTCAGTGAAATAGGGTTGGAGGGCAGCAGAAAGATTCAAGAACTCAATCCACATTTCAACTATGTATGTTCACAAGATGCCAGAGCTGCTCTCACACTGATCAAAGGCCAGGAAAGATTATAGAAGTTCACAGTTGTTTGACTTTTGCCAGAACATATCACACTCAACTTAGGTTTCCATTTGTTTGAGAAAATGAAAAAAAGACCGACCAGATACACACGCTTTTCCAAGACAATGGACACAGGTCTCAACAGTACTTTACACATGCTTTTTCCCTTGTGTTTCAGAAGACAAGACATGGTGCCTGGAGAGGTTTGAGGATCTTTAGAGGCACCTCAGCAGAAAACTAAACAAACAGCAAGGTGCAAACAGAGCAAGAGGCACTGCTGGTAAGAACATGGTGGTAAATGGGTGAAGAAGCAGACCACTATGCCTGAAGGCATGGGGCTTCAGGAGAGGGATGGAGAGCTGAAGGAAGGGAGAGAAAGGCTGAGAGACCTTGGCTCATTTAGCTTCTCACATGGAGATCAAGAAGAGATATGGTCCCTCCTGGAATATCCATGATGCAGGGTAAAGTACATCACCAAAGGGGAGAGGAACTGTTTCAAGAAATCATTGACCCCATGTCTGCCCAAGGACAGACATGTATAAACTTGCCATTTTCCACTTCTTATAAGGATTTTCTTCAAGTTTCTAAGTATCAGAAATGAATGATATGTTTCTAGTATAGTTTTCTAAAAGTAGGAAAAATAATGATTACTTGTAAACTGGAAGTCTATAACAGATTAACTACCTGTAGCACAAACTGTGATGGACACAAAAAAATATTTTCTGCTTCTCTGTATTTAAATTTTAAATCAACTAGTTAAATTAAAGGACAAAATAATAAAACTGTAGATTTGTTTTTTTTAATCTCAACGTATTTTTTAAACAAGGGAGATGATAGACAGTATTAGACATCTTAGTTTTAAAATCAATTTTATCTCTTCTTCCCCCTCCATTTAGATTTTCTGCTTATAAAAAAGATGTGACAATACAGACTTTTCTACCTAGTACTAAAAAATGGAGCAGAAAAAAAAAGCCTAGATGAAAAGTATTTCAACTAGCTATAAAATTAAGACGTACTTCTTTCTAACAAGATATGTAACTCAAACAGAGCATACAGATTGTTACATTAAATCTTCAATACTTAAATATAAGCCAATGAGGGTATGATTATGTTTCCACAAGAGGTTTTCCCTATGGTCAAAGAGTCAGGCAAGAACACCATTACACTTCGATAATTAAGGCAAGAACATGAGTTTCAAAGAAAAGGAGGGGAAAAAATGTACAATCTGCCAGTCCATAAGTATATGACTTTTTACTACTATTTCCAGAAGATGCATGTGTGCAAAAGTGCCATTGCTTGGAAAAATGGAAAGCTACCAACAGCAAGTCATGAGCTCAGGCAAATGAAAAATCTAAAAATGTCATTATTGCTGTATATAGCCATATATTAGAGCAAGCATAACGCAGAACTTGCAGCTCTAGTCATATTTGCAGGATGACCTTTTCCAAACCACAGAGAAATATATAGGTTTCAATTATTTAAACACAAGTTCTGCTGCCTTCTAAAAGATCAGAAGATAAGTATGGACTATGCTTTTTGTTTGACTGGAGATACATCTACCAATTATATCAGTAATTTGCTACGCAGTACATATAGAACTGTAGCTATCTCAAAAAGGAAATCACTTTATTATCTCACTCCCTTATTTGGAGTATGGAATATATGGGACATTTGGAGTACGCGGGAAATGGAACTATTAAATCAAAAACTATATATGAAAGCAAAATCGGCTCTGTTACAGAGATAAATATATGTGTTTTATACATGTATATATTCACATATGTATGTTCTTTGGCGATTTAAAAATAAAAGCCTAGTGAGCCCATTTTAGGTGGTACCATAAAACTGTGCTTTGAGGACTGCTATCAAACAAGTCTCTGTGACTTAGATTTTACTAGGAAGCTAATTAGAATGCAGATTTGGTTGTTTTCCTACATTTCTTTGGTAAATGAACCAACCGTTTTCATGCTAGAGATCCATAATCAAAAGCAAACTTCAACAAATTCCCTCCTCTATACTATCCCAGGCTATGTGGCTTCCACTTTTATGGGGAACCACAAGAGCAATTCCAAAGACTGTAAAACCCATCTCTCAGGCATATTTTTCTCCTCCCACAGCTTCTGTTGGCGTAAGAGTCCTATGAAAGTGTGGCTGCATTGAAAATTGCATCTGTCTGTGCCCTGACCAAGTGTTGTCAAGACAGTCAAGGCAAATACCTACCACAACAATCTCTCCTTTGTCAGTCACAGGGATCCCATGAGAAAGCATCAACCAGTCTATGATTGTGATAGTGTTAGACAAGCCTGAAAGACAAAAGATAAGGGTCACACTTTATTTCAATTGACTGTACAAAACCAGAACTAGGAGCTCCATTTTGCCAAGGAACTTTTAAAATTGTGTGATAGCACAAACAGCCTTAGCAAAAACAGATAAAATTCACCTCTTAACCCTTCCTACTCTCTGCACTTACTGAATCAGTTTGTATTTATCAGCTCGGGAAGATTAATCCCATTACACAAGAGATTTTTTACTATTATTACTTTTAACAATGAATTTCCAAGCCTGAAAAAAAAATAATTACATATTACTGTCATCTTGCATAGCTGCAGCCCACACAATCCAGAATTTCAGGAAAACATCACAAATTGTATCCAGATCTAGGTTCAGGGACTTCTTACGTACAAAAGCAGCAGTGAACTACCACAGCTTTCTATACACTTCGCAAAGCCTTTCTAGAAATTGTACTGGGCAACCATACATACAGAACAATGTACAAAGCCCACTGCGCTGAGCAAGAATCACTCTGTAAGCAGAGCATTTTGAAAATTGTCATGAGATGGAAGCTATTGTGCAGCAGGAAGGCTATCACACAGTTGCCATCACAGGCGTGGTGGGATGACCAGCACAACTGGAGTGCTGCAATGGATGGCTGTAAATTCTTCAGAAGGGAAAGGCAAGGAAGGAGAAGCAGTGGGGTAGCCCTGTACACTAGGGAATGTTTTGACTCCTCGAGTTTGATGATGATGACAATAGGGTCTACAGGTAAGAATCAGGGGAAGGCCAATAAGGCAGGTATACTAGCGGGAGTCTGTTACAGACTGTCCAACCAGGATGAAGAGGCAGACGAAATACACTATAAATAGCTGGAAGAAGCATCATGATCACTAGCCCTGTTCTTGTGGAGGACTTCAACTTCCAGGTAACTGCTGGAAATACAATACAGCAGAGAGAAAACAGTCTAGTCCTGGACTGTGCAGAAGAACTTCCTGGATTAGCTGGTGAGTCAGTTAGCCAGCAGAGGTGTTCCACTAGACCTGTTCTTCACAAACACTGGACTTGTGGGTGATATGATAGTTGGAGACTGCCTTGGGCATAGCAATCACAAAATGATGAAGTTTTTGATTCCTAAAGAAGTAAGGAAGGAAGCCAAAAGAAGGACAGTTTATGACCTTGGCAAATCAGAAGGACTACAAAGATGTTGTGAAGTTATGCAGGGAGAAAATTAGAATGGCCAAAGCCAAACTAGAACTTCATCTGACTACCGCCATAAAAGACCATCAAAAAAACTTTCATAAATACATCAACAAAAAAAAAATTTCTATGAATATACCAGCAATGAGAAGGGTTAAGGAATATCTCCATCCTTTATTAGATGCAGGGGGGACAGCACAGTCACAAAGGTTGAGGAAAAGGCTGAGGTAATGATACCTTCTTTGCCTCAGTTTTCAACATTAGACAATTTGTTCTCAGGGTTAAGCAGCACCCTGGGCTGGAAGACAGAGACAGGGAGCAGAACGAAGCCCTCATAATGCAAGGGGAAATTGTCAGTGACCTGCTACATCACTGATGCTCACAAGACTATGGGGCTGGATGGGACCTACTCAAGGCTACTGAGGGAGCTGGCAGACATACTCACCAAGCTACTTTTAATCATTTACCAGCAGTCCTACCTAACCAGGGAGGACACAGCAGACTGGAAGTTACCAAATGTGACACCCATCTAAGAAGGGGCAGAATGAGGATTTGGGGAACTACAGGCCTGTCAGCCTGGTATCAGTGCCAGGGAAGGTGGCGGAGCAGATCATCCTGAGTGCCATCACACTGCATGTACAGGGGATCAGGAACAGCCAGCACTGCTTAGGACAGGCAGTTTCTGCTCGATCAGCCTGATCTCCTTCTGTGACAAGGTGACAAGATTCCCCCATACGTGGCACTGGTGAAGCCACATCTCAAGAGCTGGGTGCAGTTTTGGGCCCCTCACTTCAAGGGGTGAAGTGAGGTGCTGGAGTGTGTCCAGAGAGGAACAAGAGAGCTGCTGAAAGGTCTGGAGCACAAATCCTATGAGGAGCAGCTGAAGGAGCTGGGGGTGGTTTAGCCTGGAGAAAAGGAGGCTGTGAGGAGTGATCTTATCACTCTCTACAACTACCCAAAAGGAGGCTGTAGCCAAGCGGGGATCAGACTCTTCTCCCAGGTAACAAGCGACAGGAGCAGAGGAAATGGCCTCAAACAGCACCAGAAGAGGTTTAGGTTGTGTATTAGCAAAAGCTTCCTCACTCAAAGGGTTGTCAGGCATTGCAATATACTCTCCAGGCGAGTGGTGGAGTCACCATCACTGAAGGTATTTCAAAGATGCATAGATGTGGCACTCAGGGACATGGTTTCGTGGTGGACTTGGCAGTGCTAACAGTTGGACTTGATGATCTTAGAGGTCTTTTTCAACTAAACAATTTTATGATTCTGTGAATTCACAAAACAGCAATTGGCAGGAATCCTACTTTCACTGCAAGCTATTTCCCATTTTTCAGATTTATCCAACAGTATTTTTTCCTCAGAGATAAAGCACCAGCTGAGTTTCTTTCCAACAAATACTCATAAAACTTATATATTCAAACTGAGTATATAGATTTTTAACATAAAACCTGTCTTTTGTTACCAAATCTAAAAAAAATGCAGCTTGGAATTAGTTTATAGCCAAACACACAATTCTGATCGCCGTTATCCGTCTCAAGTTTTAAACAACATCCTATTTAAAAATATTTATAATTATTGAAGTATACCTTAACATTTGAAACTCCTAAAAATAAGCATTTAATTCGTGCAACATTCTCACCCTCCACTGATTTCCATTTAGACGGAGACGTGATATGGGAAAAATATCTACAATACTTCTAGAAAAAACAAACAAATAGTAGTTAGTGTTACTCAGGCAACCAATGCTCGAAAAAAGCTGAGATAGATATGTACTCTAAAATTCTAGGCTACTGATCAGTTATTCAGCCAACACCTGTGTCACCAAAACAAGGTTCCCCCCTCACTTCTTCTACATCTTCCTCACTTCAACGTTCCCGTCATTCTTTAAAACTAATCTTGCTTGAAAACTAGGGAAACTGACAAAAACTGTTATTGCCCTCTTCCTAAATTATCTTGACCTTTCAGGAGGAAAACCAAAATCTATTTTCATTATGGTGTATCCACTTGTAAGGCTTCCTGGACCTTGGGATCAGATTGTTAACCTGAACACCACGAATTATTACACATTTCCGAAATACCCGGACAGCAATAAGTAACTTTTACATGGATTACAAATACTGCCTGGGCACACAACCTGCCTCAGGCCAGAAACCTCAAGAGATTCACCACTTTCTCTAATGGCAGGAAGAGCAATTTACTGGTTTGAAGTAACAGCTACAGCTGTTCACCTTTCCATTTAGCTCTTCAGACAGTGTTTCTAGTCATGCTTATCACTCTCTAAACAGGAGGAGGAAAATAAATTTAAAAAGGAAAGTAAAAGAAAGTGAGTACAACACACTTTCTTGTCAAGGCAGCTAAGATGCTCAGTCTCTTCTAGAGTCAGGGTATGGTTAGTGTTTAAGCTGCTTTCAAACTCATTTCCTAAAGCTCTACCACAGATGTTTTTCATCTCTTCTGCCAGCCCTCCTTTTTAGCACACAACTTGTCCTGGGCTAGCACTTTCAGTCATTGCGTCAGGTACATCTGACTTATGCATCTCCTAATCTCTTTCTTCCTCTTAAAACCTTGGCCTTGCCAGCACCTCACTCAGCGCTTCAGTAACCACTCTACCAGAGCTGCCTTCCTGGGGCCCTCTCTCCCACTTCTATCTTGCAAAGGTGGGAGAGATCCTGAGGAAACAAACAGTTCTTTATCAGCAGCGCTTGTCACTCCTTCTGTTTGCTCCTGGGCAATCTCTTCCAACCACAAAAATGCAGTTTATCCTCTCTGAAGAAGGACCTCACAGATTTACCTCCTACTCCAAGTCTTTCTCTCTCTCTCTCCTTATCCAAACTGGAAATTTCAACCCTTCTCTCTGATAGTTCCTTGGAGTTACCCAGCTATTAGGTTAAGCTCTACACAGAGATGGACAAACCTCTTATCTCCCCCCCAAACAAACTTTTCCAAGAGGCTCTTCTTGATTAGCCAGCATTCTGCCAGTCCCCCAGCCTGCAAACTGATCATTATATTCAACACGAAGCTGCAAGTCTAAATCCCGTAGAAGGAATATAATGTATATAGTGTACATAAATAATGCATATAATGTACATAAAACGTAGTCTTTTTTCTGATCTCTTAGACAACTAAAATGGTTATCCTGGTACTCAAGATCTTCCTCCTTTTCTTGGGCTTCAACCAAGTAAATCCAACCTCAAGAATTTCTGAAAGGACATAAGCAATCATCATTTCCTGTACATGCCACCAAGCTATTTTAACTCTTTTATTGCTATTTAATTAATGTAAACCCCCCCAAACTCTTTTCCCATAATTTTAATAACCTTCTCAGTCTCTTTTCTCTTGATCATTTTTTACTAGTGTCTTATCCTCCATCAGCAACAAAGCAACTTATCTCACAAAAATGACCTGAATAATCAATCCATCCAACATTTTTTAGACATTTGTCTTTGGATGAGATGAAGCCTGTATTAAAATTATCTGAACAGAAACCAGTAACTACTAACAAAAATGCAGGTGGAAAAAAACCAGCTGCTCACACTCCACCCTTTCCATATTAAATCACTTCCAGGAATTTTTTCACCATTAATAACTATTGTGGCTCTTTCTATACCTCCTGAAGGTTTTCAAAAGACCTTTAAAAGATGTAAAAACAAGGATCAGACACAGAATTTGAGTGTTATTGCCATTAATGCCATGCCAGGAAAAAAATGCTTATTTTATAAATCTCATCAGCCAAGGATTAAATCAGCCCTCTCTTCTCTTCCTGTAACAGTGCACTGGTACCTTAAGAGTTCTGTATCCAGCTTGATCCCTACACTTTTGCAGGGTTGCTCTTTTCCATGATGCAGCCCCTCATGCTTCACGTCTGGAAAACTTTTCACCAAGAAACCTCAATTCAGCCACATCCTGTATACATACCTTTGGTTTTACTCATCAAAAATAAATAAATTGTTCATTGTGGCTATTTACTTATTATTACAATGTGGTAATGACAGACTGGTAAACAGCATAACTGGATGCCTTTTTTTTTTTTAAGCCTCTGTGTTAGAAATGAAAATGTTAAACGGTGTCTCGTCTAGGCCCAGTCCTGGAACATCTTGATTCTCAGTTTATTTCCCACAGATGTCTATCTACTTGTTTATATTTTACAGTCAGCTGCTGCTCCATTCACCTGGCAGGCTTTTGCTGATGTGCTGTAATGGTTTTCCCAACAAGAAAGCTGTATTGTACAGAGCCACAAGCTGACAGGCAGAATTAGGAAGCCTGTGTCAGTCTCAGCACAGGGCCAGTGGCAGATGTGGAAAGAAAGGCTGTGAGATCTACTCTATATTTGTGTGACAGCCCATGGGTCATCTGTTTTTTGTGTCAGCCAAGAGTAGCTAGGAGGCACAAATGGCCGTGAACTCATCTCTCTCCACTTCATCCTGTCAGAGCTTATGATGCAGCTCACAGCCTGGCAGCCACAGGGTCCAAGGACAAACACTAAAGGACACATAGGAAAAGAGGATGAGGTTTGACAGGTTATATGCACAAGAAGGAATTTCAGCTTTGGATTCTCACTTTACTTATAGTGGTGACTATGCAAAACATGTCCTCACCAGCCTCCTTAGCTTTGTCAGGAGACAGCATTTCATATAGTCCTACACTGTCACCCCTACTCACAGGGGGAAGGGACACTGGATGAAGGAGGCGATCCCACAGCAGCCAGGGGCACAACACACTGCTCAAAGGGAAATTCTGCTGTGCAAGGTATTTGCCACAAACAAGCTGAACCCCTGTGCCAAGGAGACACAGTTACATCCTGGAAATTTAACCAAAATTTAAGTGTACAACTCAGAAGAGAGAAGCACATATGATCTCTGGGTAAAGCTCCTTGCTGTACAGTGCCAGCCTAAGTATGCTGTTGCTCAAGCCAGGAGATGAAATTCCCATGGATTCCCTGAAGCAGAGTAGGAAGATACCCACCTGCCACAGTCCTTCCCCTCCTTCCCTCTGGTTTACATATCCCACACCATTTTCTCTTGGCAAGTGCTATTCAGGTCACCACAGCTGAACAGCTATTTGACTGGCTGGTTCCCATCAGTGAGGTGCTTTTCATCAGATCAGATATGGGAAGCTCTTTAAAGGATTTTTAGAGAAAGCAGCTACATGATTTCATGAAGACAGAAAAGCTCAAAGCACAGTGATAAAAGGCATTTTAATAGATCCATTCATACTAATACAGGAGATACTGTGTGCTGAAAACAGGGAAATACATTTCTAGCATGACAGGCCAGAAGATTTAATTGCTAGCTTTGCTTTGAACCTGACAGCTATTACTACTCTACTAACTCTTGGATGCACTTCCAAAGAAGCTTTGTCAATCTAGATTTTCAGGAAGAGGTGGTTGGATTTAACTATCAGGTTTATTATATAATGTGTAATAATACAAAAGCCCACAGAATTAAGCCTTCATGAGAAGACAATTCCCCACCACACCCACACCTGCTCATTAAAAAGCTGGAATGGAAAATGTCTTCCATGTATTTATTTTTCCCTCCAATGAAGAACAAAATCAAAACCTATGGTTAAAAAATGAAATCATCATTTCATATTCATTTTACTGGATGAGCTCTTCTAAGCCTTCCAGATGATCCCCAAATGAAGTACACTTGAAAAAATATTGTATGGGGAAGAGAGGTAGGCATATCACATCATTTTGAAAAACAATGTAATTGTGTAGGGGAGGGGGAAAAAAAAAAAAAGAATGCTTTTTCCAGATGGCTAGCCTAATTTCCTAAGGAAAAAAATATTAAAATAATTTGACCACAGTTGGGATCTGAGTGTGGTGTAAAAAAAGTCTAAATTTTGCAACTTTTCTATCCATCCCTCATAATTGGATGAGAACATAAACCCATTTTTAATTCCTTCATTTGCAAATATTTTTAAAGTTATTGATCACTTACAAGTAGTAGAGAGAAATTAAACTAAACGGGGGTCTAAGGTTCAGTCTGACCTAGAAACCAACATAGACTTAACCTGACCTCATTTTGACAAATGGATCAAAGAAGTTGCCAGTCATCTCAGATACACTGAAACACAAAAGGTATTTGACTGAAAGAAGAAAAGGAAATATTCTTTTTCATTTTGAAGACCCCAGACCCACATTCCTGCAATCCTGAAGCATCTACATTCCCTCTTAAAACTTGACCACACAGAAGATGGACTGGGTGAAGAGAAACGCACAAAACAAACTCCTTTCAGGCTACAAAATGGCCACGCAACACACAGAGAGGCACAGATGTGAACTGAGGTACAACTGCATTTTGCACAGGCTAAGCCAGATGGACTGACTTGGCAAAGGCTCCATCACTGAGACTGCCAGTGAGCTGCACAGCCAAAACAAAGGCAAAACAGAAGGCAAGAAACTGATACAATGGCATTATCCCAAAGCATATGCTCCCTGTAACCCTGGAACTTTTGGGGATAGTCTCCCTATGCCTGTTGGATGTGAGCTGTACAGTGACTGTCACTACTTTTCCATACCTTGTGCCATATGAGACATTTCCCAAAGGCACTCTACCAGTTAAGAGAGGACTATGGTTCTTGGATGGAAAAGGGAATTAGACATGCAATTTATCTTCAGTTTTCCACCTCAAGTTTCCCACATAGTCTCAAAAACAAGTCAACCAACCAACACCCCCCTCCTAACATACACAGCAGAACACAAGGACAATGTGTGAAAAGAGGGAAAAGATCCAAATAGGAATTGTCATGAAGTAAAATACAGACCCACATAACAGAGCACACAGCCTCTTCCCTGTGTAATCATTTATGACAAGGCACGCAATGCTGCAATTCATAACACCACAGTAGCCAAAGGCCCATTCAACCTGGCTGCCCTCATGGCTAACACCAGACAACCCTGAGAGGGTTCTGGAATAACTCACATCTTTCCCGTCATACAGCACTGCTCATTCATTGACAGGCACATCAAGCCTTCACACATTAAGAGTTCATACAGTTTAAGATGTACCAGCAAATGCTCAACATTTGTTCATTCTGGGACAGACTGCCCCAAAGCCTCTCTTTGCATTTGCATGCTTTGCATATGTGATACTTCCCCAGAATAGAAGACATCTACAAAAATATACTGCATTGAGAGAAAAACCACTGTATTTACATTATTTTCTTCTGAGGAGGTCATATCTTCTTTTCTTTGACAGTTTCATTATCTTCCCTAACTGTTAACATCCACAGAAAATGTCAACATTCAAATCCAGAAAAATATTTTTGGAAAGAATTTATGCAAAGTATCCCTATTTTAAAATATCCTCATTACCTTGTTTCCATGTACTGAATGGCTGCTGAGTAGGAAGAAGAATATGGAGAAGACACTGGAGGAGGCTTTTTGTATTATTATATGAAAAGTAACTTGTTTTAGAGAAATATGAAAACAGTATATTCAGGAAAAAAGGTTCACTGCTAAATGAGGGTATCTTTTCTGATCCCTGCAGACTTTCCATCACTGTAGGTATATAATAGTTTTAAGTGTCAGGAGCCACGTCAATTAAAGAGAAAGTCAATTTGGCACTTAGACTCCCTAAGCATATAACGATGCAATCACAGAAGGTACTGTTACAAAGCCCTGTTGAGCATTTAAAAAATGCATTAAAACATGATGTGCTTTATCTGATGCATATATTCAAAAATTAAGTGTCCGTATAAAATAGGAACACAGGTTTTAATTTTTTCTTATTTTCTTGTTACAGCATTTACTATTTTCAGGTAGTGGAATTCTACATATTTTCACTGAATGAAAAAATTCAAATCCTGATGAATGTCTGGGAACAATCTCGTTGAGTAACCTCTGATTTTCTCCCACTCAAGCACTGAAACAGTTGGACAGCAAACACGAAGACTTTAGCTCATATGAAATATCTAAACTCAAGTCTAAAGCTCCTACAAAGAGTATTTCCTACACATTTCCAGGAAGACCTATTTGCTGATGGTCAGATACTAACCTGCAGCCTTTCAGCAATTTCCAAGAGCTCAGATACATCCTGTCTTTCATTTAAGCCTGTTTTATTTGATTGTAAAGATTTATTTTTTTTTAGGAGAATGATTTCCTCTCTTTCCTGTAAAGCTCCAGATACTGTGAATTCTTCATAACCAGTAGGGCTGGATAAGTCCCATGTTAAGGCAATCACATGAAAACTCCCTTGGTATTCAGAAAATATGTGGATTTTCACATTAGTTGAGATGATTTTGATAGGACATCCTTATGTGCACATCTTGTTTTACCCTAGAACTCTCCAGGTTATAATTTTAGTAACACCCTGTCCAACACAGCACAAAAACTGTTTTGTTTTGCAGGGTTTTTTGTGCGTTTTTTTCCCCCCTCCGAAAATAGCACCATCTTTGCCCTTCCACAGTTCAAGATCAGAACTAGTTGATACCACAGTGAAAATACACTCTTATTTCAATGAAAAGGAGGGGTTCAGCCTCATGGGGTGAGAAATGACGCTGCACGAGAAAAGATACTAAAGTGAAAGGGAAAAAGTAGAGATCCTCACTGACTCTGCTGCCTCATTGGCCCTGCAGCAATCCCTCCTGAAGCTGTCACTAACAGCAGTGTTGCCTGCCAGCAAAATGGTACATCACTATTATCGGCACAATGAAGGGGCACGATGGTTTGACTCTTCCTTATACTGGGAGCTGTGGTGAATCATGCCATCCAAAAGAAACTATTCCTATTAACGAAAGTAACAAGGACATTGGTCTGAAGACCAATACAGTAGAATCATGGAGGACAAGAGACAAAATCAAATCAAAGAAACCCCAAAAAACCCATGCAGACCTTTCAGAGAAGACAGAGCAAAACAGTAAACTTTCCAAAAAAAGAGCAGCCCCTGAAAACACTTTTATCTGTAACTATAAGAAAGCTTCACATCAGTATTCTAAATTGAAAAGCAGTCAAAAACATTGTATTTCATTCAAATCTGTCAACTTCAGCTTTTTAAGGAGCTAATGGAAATGTGAAGTGACTGATGCAAATATTTAGCACTAACTGACAGTTTGCTAAAAAGACTATGACACTCTTTGGATTTATGAGTCCTATCTGAATTTGTCATACCTTGATTTTTGACTAAATATGTAACATGAACTGAAGCTAGAACTACCTTGTTGCTCCCTCTGCAATGAGACTTTATTTTTAAGACAATGACAACCTGGAACAAAAGAGAACAGAAGACAGAAGTGGCTTACCACACTCCTAGTGACTCTACAGATGCAAAAGGGGTAAGACAGTAAAACCACTAAGAACTATTATGTTTCACCCTCAATAAAATTCAGGGGTAAAACATTTAAGAATGGATTTTCAGATAGAAATCCATGCAAAGTAAATGGCCAATGCTGCTGCTCCAGTGGGACATCACATCACGGAAGAAAGGAGGTAAGTGATGGGAGGTCACATGTTCTGAACACCACCATAGCTGATGCCCAGTGACAGCAGCAGTTTGATGCAGCCAAGCTGTTTGCTCCAACAAGCAGTAGAGGTAAAAAAGTACAGTGGAGAGAAGGATGAACTCACACTGCAGAGAATGGCTCCCTCAGAGCCACAAGGATCCAAAGCACAGGACACAACCAAACACACAGAGCGGAGCCAACAACAGCACGGAGAGGTGCCAGGGTCAGCAGCACTGCTTTGAGCAAGCTTCACACAGCACCAATTCTTCCAGTATAACCTTTCCCAAGGCCAGGGACCGACACATCAAATCACACGGTAAAGAGAAACAAACAAGCTTGTAGCCTCACACCCTGCAGGTGAGTATGAATGGATGAACATCCATAAAACTTCGAAGGTTTTTAAGTGCTTACCATCAGAGCCACAGCTGCACCCTTAGGAAGTGGTTGTCTTCTGCTCCTGTAGCAACTACAAGGTTCACCACCATCTCGTGCTTAACCTGTACAGATTTCACTTCTCAGTGATTAACAGGAAGAGCCAACTGCTCTGTTTTACCTGAGGCACAAAGCTTATCACCTCAGCTTGGTCTTTGGAGCAAGCTAGAGCCCAGCAGGCTCAAAGTCTGGTCCTGAGGATCAATGAGACCAAACCTCAAGATGGAATAAGCATCAACAGCCCATCGGAGCTGGTATGAGCATCCTGCAGCTGTGACTGTGGTTATCCTACCTCTCACAGCTTTCCAGCAACAGTTAGTGAGACCTAATGAATACTGTCACTGCATCTTTGCTAGAAAGCTAGACACACACAAAGACAACCAAGAGACAGTAATTGACACAAGCATAACTCAGTGATTTAAAGTAGAAAGAAATCACCAGCAAACCTTTCAAAATATAAGATGTCAATAAATATCAGAAGTACAAAGAAAAAAACCTTGAAAGCTTTAATAAAAGTTGTGGCTTGGTTTGGTTGGTTTTTTTAAAAATTTAAATATGGTCTGCCTTTCCACAAATCTAACACACCTTATACACCCTCAACATGTATCTTTGGTCAGCATTTTTTCCACAAAAGTAAGGACAGTACACCTCAAAGGTAAAACTAATGCATAATTAATCCAAGAAAGTATCTCCTCTAGGCTCCAACTGCATGACAAGAAATACATTATTCATGAAGGAAGATGATGGTACAACATTAATCAAGACAGCACGACAAGACAAACAAAGACCACAAGATGTATTCAACAGATACCAGTGTGCAAAAGTGATCAGTTAACTGAAAGGTTCACACATAGTCTATTTACAGAAAACACATACTGAGAAGAAATACAGAAATAAGATGGAACCCTTTCAGTCTGCATCCTATTAAGTCTTGTTCCATTTAGGGAACAATCTTTATACAATACAACTACAAAAAAAAGTTTCCGGGTGTCTAAAGAACTGTTATTACAAATCAAAATTAACAAAAGACAAGAGTTAAAATAATTATTTTAACAAACTGGAACTCACATAAGCAGGACATGTATGAACAACAATAATAAAATAAAATCTTTAAACAAACCAGTCAATCTTTCCTGTCTTAACATGTACTTTTTGCCGTATTATAAAGCTACTTGGGGCTAAAGACTAAACACTTGCTCTTCTTCATTTTCAGAACTGTTGCAAAAATATTCAGAAATGAAGGAACAGTATAATTTGAAACAGTGTCAAAAAACAGGAACACAATGTAAATTGATTTGTAAACAACTGAGCCAGTAACACCCAGTTTCCCAGGAATGTGTGTCAAAGCTGCAGGAAGAGTTCAGACTTCAATCTCCTTCAGCAGGCATCTTTCCATCTCCTGAGGTTACCTACTGCCAGAAAAGGTGTAGATTTATCAGAAATAAGCTACCACCCTCTCATAAGTGCAACTAAAATTGCTCAAAAGGTTTAGAAATTAAAAGCAAGAATGAAAGTCAGATATTCACAGAGAGTTTCTATTTTCTCAGAAAACTAGGCTAAAAATATACTTACACTGACTGCAAATAGCTTGGTCTTGAACTTGCAGTTTCTGTTATAAGACTGCACTGGAGACATGAGCCTGACCACACAAGCTGCAGAGCATTGCTCTCATTCTGTCTGGATGGATGTATTTCTTAATACAGGAATACAGAGATGAAGGGAGAACTGTTTCCTTTAAGTAGTAATAGAAGGAAACCCAGACTTAAAAAAAGAGGACAAACATTGTCTGAAGCATCAGGCCCAGAAAAATACAGCTGCTTTACAGAATGCAGCAAGACCCCTCCTGTCACCGCAGGGAGGGCACATCTGGGCAGGGAACAGGCTGCTCACCCATACGACCACAACCATCCTGCGTGGTCACTGCAGGGAGGCAGCCCTGACTGAAAACATTGTGTAGGACAGAATGCAACCACTTCTGATGCTTCTGTCAGACCCGCCCCCATCAGATGCTGTTTAGAGTAATGAAAGAGTAAAAAGTATGGATTTGCATAAAATACTGAATATAGCATATGTTTTATATACATACAGATAAAGTATATATAAAAGGAAATAAAATCTGTGAGATTATAAAATCCACACACAGATCCTCATCAGTGATAAAACATGAAGCAAATCAACTGTTAAACAGCAATGACAGAAATAATAAGCCTAGGAAGAAGCTGATCATGTACCAGATTATCAAGGGCCAATAATGGATTTTTGCCTCAATATATTTTCCTAATTCATTTTCATATTCCTCATATTTCCTATTCCTGGCTAAATGTAAGAGTCCTCTACAAGGACTAGATGTGTAGAACAGTATGCAACACTTATCCTATACATGATCTATTTATTAGAGACTGGAGTTGAGACAAAGGCTGGTCAGCTGAAACTGTCTCCAAGAACCATAGTGATAGCTTCCATAGTTTGCAGTTCATACTGGAGTTTTATGGTTACAGGAAATAACCAAATACTCCAGAAACAGAACAGTCAGTAAAATTTCCAAGCAAAATTCAAGAATAAAGACTCCAAAACTATGAAATCTGGCTGCTCACAAGCAAAGCAGTGATCAGTGCAAACAAAGCTGAACATTTGTGTGTAATGAAAAAAACTACACCTGAACCTGGTAAGTTAGAATTTTATTTTCCAGACAACCTGCAAGACCTATCTACACTCTGAAGTATTTCAGATGATCCACTGGAAATTATGAAGAAGAAAAAGATTATATTAAATAAGCTTTAGTGTATTTCTTCAATCACAAGTCATTTCTATTCAATATAAACACGATGTAGTTGCATTAAACTGTCATAGTGATACCTGGAGGACAACAGCAAGATGTTTCAGTGCAACAAGCTACCACCCACTTGCTATTCTTTGAATTAAAAGGTGAAAATGCTGCTGTAATAAGGAAATAACATAGTCATGCCAAGACTCGAACCATCTGACAAGATGTTTTTTCCTCACAGTAAATAAAAAGTTACCAGACATAGTGATTCACTTTCTCTGTTCCTCATTTTCTCCAGCCTTTTTGAGAAAAGACACTTATGGTGTTATCACTATAAGTGGTACCATCAGCAAACAATCAAGCTATTTGAAAATCCATTTTGTACTATCACTGCCAGCTTCAGAATTTGCTGACTGCATATGCAGAAAAACTGTAAGCATTTTGATCGTAGCTGATTAAGAAATACAAAAAAACGTTCCTATCACTTTGCAGCATGCAGTCAGAGGAGCAAGTTTATTTTCAACAGCTCCTCCCAGCCATCAGAAGTGAAAAACAGACATTATCATTATGATCTTTTTGTCCGATCTCCTTCAAAAGGTCAAAGAAAGATTAATTTTATGAGCTTGTTTCTGCAGAGCAAAACAGAAAAGGATCCTGCCTTATAAAAAGAACAGCTGACACAGCCTAAGCTGGACACGGCAGAATCACTACACCATTCAAACTGAGTGGTTAGTTTGTAATTGTTTTCCATTTCCTTTTTGTAATTCAAGATGTAAAAAGGAACACACTGAAAAGCAAGTTTTCTAATCAAACCACAGACTACTAACTCAACTGCATAACTATTGATATTAATCCACAGCAAATGAGGTGGTAAGTATAATAGGTTCCAATTCCCCTGCTGCATAAGGTCTCTAGGAGAGGAAAGGTCTGTGCTCACTGACCAGGCTGCAGGATGATCACAGCCATTATTTTTCCCTGAATCAGCACTGGGAGGGCAAACAAGAGTTTTCTGCCAGCCTGTGAGAGCATTCTTGTAAATACAGCAGATATACTGAAGCCATTCATACCCACTGTATGACACTGCAGCCAAAACTCATGTTTAAGACAGCAGCCTTCTCTTTTAGCTTAACTGACAGAAAAGTCAGAAGTCACAAAAAAACCCCACATGAATTGTGACAAACACTTGGAATGTAGTGCTGGGAAAAAAAAAAAACAACCCACACTTAAAACCAAAAAAGTTAAGCAAATATATAGTCTTTTTTCCCCCCTACAAATGATTGCCTTAAAATACTAAATTAGGCAAAAAAAATAGTCTCTAAGTGAAGGTAACTTATAATACTGTGCTTCAAGAGCAAAAATCTACAATAACTGCAGACAATAAACGCATGATTTCATCTAGCAGCTCCTAGGATATGAATCATGGTGAGTTAGAAATGAGGGGACATCAACCCTCTGTTTTACATAAAGGATGGTTTATTCAAAGTAATTATATCAAATTGAAACATCCATCATTGTAGTATTATTTCAATCACAGATAGTTTTTACCCCCTCATAATACACAGACTGCACAAGTGGATAATGATAATAAGACATGATGGCC
>VZTE01001600.1:1783724-1799530 GCA_013397775.1 Eulacestoma nigropectus | reverse complement strand
GGCGCCCTCTGGCGGCGGCGGGAAGCGGCTCCCGGCCCGCGGGCGCGGGGTTCCCGGGATTTCTCGCTTGGCAGCGCCGCCGGCCCGGGCGTGCCAAGCCGAGCCGAGCCGCCGGTTTTACCGTGGGGTTTTTCATCTGCTTGAAGAAATAGCACCTCGGGTTGCCTGAGCGTGATAGCCCGGGCCCAGTAGGTCCATCAGCGGCAGAGAGAACAAGGGGGCTGGTTGTGCAGAGGAGGCGGCGGGTTTGTCCTGCTTGCCGGAGAAGGAAGGAGGGGAGCGCACGGGAACCATGACGGGCACGGCTGTTCTGCGAGCGCTGCTCCTGCGACAGGCAGGGAGGCACGGCAGGACCCACACCGAGCTGGGAGGCGAATGGGAGCTGCCTGGTGGGTTCATCTGGCGCAGCTCAACCCTAGCCCGGGCCGCTGCGGGGGTGACACACATAGCACAGCAGCCAGCCCGGGGTGACACGCACAGCCCAGCAGGCACCCCGGGGTGACCCACACGGCCCAGCAGCCAGCCCGGGGTGACACGCACAGCCCAGCAGGCACCCCGGGGTGACCCACAGGGCCCAGCAGCCAGCCCGGGGTGACACACATAGCACAGCAGCCAGCCCGGGGTGACCCACACGGCCCAGCAGCCCCCCCGGGGTGACACACATAGCACAGCAGCCCCCGGCACGGGGCACACAGCATCTCACTGCGGCACTGCCGCTGGGCACCCTCACACCACCGCAATATGCGGGGAGGGAGGATGGGAAAAGGCGGGGGTAAAAAGCTAAGCATCGTCTCCCACACAGCCAAATACTGTGAAAAGCTCAATATCAGGTTGTCTAGTACAAGAGTTTACACCGAGCCTGAAGATGGAAGATGAGCTTGAGAAGCTGCTTGTCTTCAGTCTTCTAAACAGACTGTCTTTTCTCTCTTATTTACTATGACAGAAGATAATCTTATTTTTGTCCTCGGGTATTTATGGATAGCTGTGCCTTTCGTATCGGCTGTCATCTGAACAGCACAAGGTATTTGAACTGTCTTCTCCCAGCACAGCCCAGTCCACTCAGGCTTGTAACAAGTGCCTTTCATCACGAGGAGAATCCCCACCATTGTTCTCCATTTCGGCCTAGATGCTGCCCTTGGCACCGTGCAAGCAGCCCCCCTGCTAAATACAGACTAAATGCATCCAGAATTACAGATCTATTGTGAATACAGCCACACATTCTGCGAGTATGGCTTACATTACAGAAGAAAAAATTACAAGCAAACTTAGGAAAATAGAAACATTTATTGAAAAGTGCAACACACCTGTGAAATACTTAGCACTAATTATTTGTCACTATTACTCCAAAATTCAGCATTTGTAACATTCAAATATATCAGCATCCTTCACACTGAAAAAGAGGGCATCCTAAAGTGCATCTTAAGTGACAATTTTACTCATTACCCAAAGTATAGTCATAATTTTATCGGAAGTAATTCTCCCAAACACTCATTCTCTACATTTTTTTTACAAATAGAAACAACTGTATAATGTCAGTAGAATGCAGTGTTAGTTCCTTCCCAATTCCGTATCTTTAGCAAGTGCTTAGCTGCAATACTATGATATTACACACAAAAATACAATTAAGCATATCTGTGTTTATAAGACTTAAATTTAATCCTGGCTTTTCAGGATCACAGCATATCTGTAATCACTAAGCCTGGGAGTAGCCCTGTTGAATTCAATTTTATTTTTCTAGTCCCATACTGAAAGGTAGCCCCTACTACATAATGAAAGCCTAAAGTCCACTTTTGGTCCAATATGAACTCTGTACATATATTTTTTTTTAAATAAACTGTATAATCAACTGTAATCAATAATCAACTGTAGCCAAATTTTTGTTGTTTTATACAACAATAAATTTTGCATATAAAAATGCCAATAGCTGTTCATTAACTTAAATAACTCTCAGTCAAACTGTATAGTCAGATTCTTCATTTCCAATTTACATAACTCATATTTCCTTTGAAAAAGAGTATCAAACAGAGCAGAAACTTTTTATTAATTATGTATGGTAGCAAGAGGTGAGGTAAAATCCCTAACATTTTAAGAAGGTAAGAACATAGAACCTTCTAACAAAAGCCATCTTAAATGTCTGTACATTATTTTCTGGATTTTGACATTTTCAGCTCCTTCTTGTTTCTCCTGAAGCTTCCTCCATAGGCACAGAGGAAGCAAAAGAATAGCCATTTACAGGGTAAAATGCAGAGCAAAGAATGGCAGGATTTCTAGATCTGAATGGGAGTTTGTGTACCTCATATCTGTGTGCTGTGCTACCTCTGGCATTTTCTGGAGAAGCTGCAAGGTGGTAGATTTATTGGTACATTGATGCGCTAAATCTTTCCCCATGCTGAGACTGAGCCAGCAGCAAAGGAAAATGCTTCTTTTCTATCAGTGTGGTGTTGTAGGTACTGGGGAAGAGACTAGATTTAATATTTGAGCAGGGGAAGTCAAACTCCAGTTTCATAAATTTGCACTGCCCATAGAGCCAGGCAGAACTCCAGCCAAGGTCAGTGAAACAGCTGCCAAAAGACTGTGGGGTTACTGTGTGTGGGCCACATTTTCAATGTCACTTAGTGTTAATACAAGCAAAAAAAATACTGAAATGTCAGTGTCTAGGAAGTGTTGTGATTGCAAAATGCAAAATACAAAGGGACAAAAGAGCACCACTGAGTATATTTACAGTTAGGATAGTAAAAATAGAAACTGAAGGAATTATAAATGGAAACATTTTCACAGTGTATTCAGAGTGGCACTTTCCTTTACACAGAGGTAACAGCTCCTACTTAAGCCTTTTCCCTTTCAACTTTGAAGATGCATTAGGTGAATACAAAACATTTCTCTCAAAAACCTCTTTAAAAAAATCAACTGGCATTTCCGAAAAAATGAAAGGTGTCATTTTCTCTACGTGGTACATTTAATGCATGCTGGCTCCCAACTGCTGCAAATATTTAAATGTGTGAGACAGTCCAGACATTGAGTTCAGTGTATAGAATGAATGAATAGTGCCGTCTCACTTCTGCTCTGTGCAGTGCTTATCCCCGTGCCCTTCAGACAGAGAGAGGATAGGACTAGTTAAATTTGAAAAACCTCATTTATAAAGCCATAACAATTGCCAGAAAACCCAGAATGAGGGCAGTATATTAGATTATTTTTCAGGTTTTGGGGATTTTTTTTTTTCTGTATTTTATATTGATCCTGCCTGCTCTTAAAATCAAAGGCGGCTCTCAAAAAACCCAATTAGTTTCATTTAATGTCTGCAGCTTTGTAACCAGCAAGCTAATTAGTTACTGAGACAAGCAACTTTTAAAACAAGGTTGCTTGATATATGAACTTTGTTTTTGTAATTCCATGGCTTAGCAAAATAAAAAGCTAGTATGCAACAGAAGATATATGTTAGGTTGTTCTACATAGTATTAATTAGTTTGAGAAGGAATCTTCCTCAGAACTGTATGCACGCAGAGAGAAAATAGTTAAAAATAATAAATCAATATTTATGAATGAAAGGAAAATGGAGAAATTAATAAAATGAAAACAATGTTTCACTGTAAATATTTGCTAGAACTAAGGACATTGCCAGTGTGAAATATGATGTTGTTTATCATTAGGTAAAATGTACTTTTAGGTTTTAGGACATACAAATAAAATATTTTTTCATGACTAAAAGTATGTTTTCACAGAAAATTACATCCCCCAACATTTTTGCAAATATCATGTGTATATGTAGAGGAGAGGGAGAAGATGCTGTTACAGTTAAGTCTTAAAGAATGAAAATTGACAATTTTTTCACCTTGATTTCCTTTTAAATACATTGTTACTTAATGATTCCTAGATTCTGACCCTCTATTACCCCTGAAAAAGGCGGAGGGTGCTTCCAGAGGCCTGCCAGCTGGCCCTCGTGTGATCTACCGAGGAACTGCAATCCATCTTTCCCTTAGAAACAGGCAGAGTGCATTCCCTTATAAGAATTTTGGCTTCTCCATCATTACAGCTGTTTAGAGTGAATTAGAGATTGGGGTGTTTTTTGGTTTTTTATCTGGTGTGCACACTCGTAGTATTTTATAAACATGTCCTGCATGACATTATATGAAGAGTTTGCCTTTAGAATGAATTAGAGATTGGGGTGTTTTTTGGTTTTTTATCTGGTGTGCACACTCGTAGTATTTTATAAACATGTCCTGCATGACATTATATGAAGAGTTTGCCTTTAGAATGAATTAGAGATTGGGGTGTTTTTTGGTTTGTTATCTGGCATGCACACTTGTGGTATTTTATAAACATGTCTTGCATGACATTATATTAACAGTTTGCCTATAAGTCCTTTGTGCAATGGACTAGAAAGTTTATTTCAGAGATCTGTTCATGTGAAAGCTCTGAAAGTATTTGGTCATGTTCAAGAAAATAATAGACAACATAATCTGCTTTTAAAAAAACATGTAACATGTTCACATATAGAGTTATACTGAACATCAGTCTGTGTAAAATACGAAGTGTAGTTAAAAGCATTAGATACAAGTATACACTCACCTATAAATATACACCTATTTTTACAGAATGCACTGCTCTAACTCAATATATTGAGTCACCAGTCCAGTTTCATGTCAGCTTTACTCCATACATACTTTCCCCCTCTTCTTAGGAACATCTTCTCATCAAATCCACTGAATTTTATAGCTGCTTCTACACCAACATCCAGGATAGACTTGGAAGGCTCTTTCCGTCCATTTCTACAGTTTAGAAAACGCATCTGGAACATCAATAGATAAGATGATAAGATGTTAGAAAGTCAATTTGTACAAGCTTAATTTTTCTACAGACTTAAACAACTTGCACTGCAATTCCACAAAAGCCTTTGTAAGTGCATGAACAGGTTAACTCCAATACTTAGAAGGCTCAAAAACTCATGGTTAGACATGAGACCTAACTTAGCAGGAACAAAGCAATATCATAATTCTTGAAAATTAAATGTTGCCTCTTTGGTTACATGTAAACTAAGTAGGCACTTTGAAACTTAACTTTCAGGGCAAGTTCTGTATTTTTATATTAAAGAAAAAGAAAGCAAAGATGTCCTGCAAAAATAGACATCTACACTTAAAGATTTGTGATGCAATGATTATGCATGCAAGCTGATGGCAACTTCTCCTTAGGTCATACTATACTATAGTTCACAATATGTCTGTTGGGAATAAGTCACATCTGTTGCTTGTACTCTGTGGTAAAATTGTTTTGTAGAATGCAGAGTAAATTTAACTGGTTATCCCTGTTGTACACATACATATATTAGCATACAAATACCATGGATCAAAAAAGACTTACATATTCATCCAGAATGAGGTATGAATCCCTCATCTGTAATAGATCAAAAGAAAAAACTAAATTAATATACAAATCAAAATTCCATTATAGTGAAAAATGAGGGGCAAAACAGACAACTATTCATTCAAAGTCTGATACAAATCTTTGAAACAGTTGCTGTATCACCACTATTTCAGTGAGCTTGGATGAAATTTATAGAAATAAATGACAGAATTACTAGAATAACTTTATGTGTGAATAAACTAGTAATTCTTGGAATATGACCTCTCCAGTGTCTAATTGAAATGTGGGTGCCCAACTGGATAAAGATGTTTTAAATAATATCCAAGTTTTCTATTAACTTCTACACCAGAAGAACTTAGAGTTTTGCATGCTGGAATGATTATGCCATTTTCCAAACAAATGACATGACCATTTAAACTGGGGTGTTTAATTATTGCCCCACCAGACAGAGATGTTCTCCCAGCTCAAAGGTAAAATGGCTATCAGGTCTGCATCGAGAAATAGGCCAATGGCTGAAATAAGACAGGTTTTTTTAAATGGGCATCTCCTAAATGATCCTCCTTAAAATTCTCTGGGTAGCTGGAGCTTGCTGCTGTGTAGAACAGGAAATCTGATCAGTTTGGTGTCCATCTTTCACACAGGTTTACCAGAATTCAGAAACAGTCTTCTGGAAGCAAACCTACCATGAGAAGCCTTTTTTTTTAGGACTTCTATTGTGAAAAAAAAATATAGAAACAGTTCTGGGTTCTCATCTTAATCCTTTCTCTGATGAGTGCTCCCTCCCACCGAATGCCTTAATGCTAACTGCACATTCCCACTTTTATGTCTTACATAGCAAAGGCAACCCAGTCTGCTCACTTGAGCTCTCCATACATTAAGAAGTAAACTGTAAATGGAGACTTAATCTGTGGAGAGCAAAAGGAACACAAGATGGAAGATTTAAGGCAATCCTGAACTTGATTCAACTTGCTATTTCCTCACTTGATTCATAAATGTTCTTAACAGTGAGTCTTCTTACTCTTCCCATCCCACATTTAGGGTCTGTAGGCATTTACAAAATGGCCTGAGCTCCAACCTTAGGCACCAAAGTCCTTTAGTGTGGCTAATGTGAGCTGGATGGCAGCTGATCAAGTTAACTGGTAGGCTCTGCAGGAGCACAAAGAGTCTTCTCCTGAATAAAGAGCCTGCGTGCACAATCCAAAAGAGTTCAGACAGAAAATGTTAAAAACGCAACTTTATTGTGAGAAGGATTACCCAAAACCACTATTAGCCACTGAGGAACAGTACCCAATATAATGCTGGCTGGGATGCTGTCTTTCTTCATGTAGGTTGATGACACTGGCATAATGTAACATCACAGTGAATCTCTATTAGGAAACTGTACTTAGAGTATAAAGTGTGTTTACATGAACTTTGAGCCTTTTCAGGATCTTGTGCCCAAGTCAGGAAGAGTACTCCCACTGATGTCCACAGGACTGGGATCAATGGGTTTTTACTCTTCTGCTAATGACTTTGTTGTCAATGAAAAACGTTAAAGAAAATTAAAAATCTTGGCTTCCACCATAACAAAACCAGTTGTTGATAAAATTGTACTGCACCTCTTCTAAGCCACTATTAATAGGTAGAGTATTAATTGCCATGAAAGTTTCTTGTTCCTTTTAAATTTTCTAACATTATTTAAAAATAAAGTTACAGAAAGACAGTTTAATTTTTACCTTCTGATTAGATTCAGGTACCAAACAGGAGACATCTTTGTGGCGATCCAGGAATCGATCAAAGTCTTCATCACTGATAACAAATTTTTCTGCTTCTCTTAGAGCATCCTCACCACTGTTCTCCCCTTCGATAAGCAGGCACTGGAACACCTGAACACAGAGAGCACCTGCTTTAGACTTTATGTTTTTGCTTGCCTTGAGGATAACAGACTTCAGTCTCAGTAGCAATGTCTTTAATTTTTCTGTCAGTGGAGCCACAATGACACAACTTGTGATAACTGAATACTCCACAAAGGGCATGGTGCAAATTTATTTTTTGTAAATTAACACTACAGAATTCTAAATGTTATAAATGATGATTTTCCTTACTATCTGAGATTTCACTTACAGTGTTTTTTGCTGGTTTTTTTTTTTTCCCTGAGTAATTCTGTGCGTATAATAATTTTCATGAGGCAAATAATGAGAAATTATTCCACAAGTTCTCCCATAATTATGTCACTTTATCTCTACCAATTTTCAAACTTATGTCTAGTAAAAAAAATCATAATATGAGTACACTAACCTCTAATACTCTATAAGAGAAAATGAATACACAGTTATATCTTGCTAACAATTTGACTTCAATGTATCATTGTTCACTAATTTTTCCTAATTTTCTCTACACCATAACACATTTTCACGTTAAAGGCTTTCTGTATTAATTTTAATATAATAAAACAACCTAGATCTACACACACTGAAACAGTAATTTTCTGTACATAACACAACGAAAAAAAGATTCTTGACCTCCTGGGCTCCATTTAAGTGCAGAAAGAGATAGAACCTGTGTCAGGACCATGCAACATTGACAAGTAGGCTCCTAACACCAGCCTAAGCTGGAGCTGGAGGTAAGACTCAGGTCTATAGAGGTTCAGACAACTCCAGGACTTCATTTTGTTAATACTTTTCTTTGAACAGGAAACCTGTGGTATACACTATTTTCTTACCTTCCAGCGCACAGGGTTGAGTGCCTTGATCTGCTCATTCATGTCTTCCTCAACATTAAATCTGTTGATGACTGAATTTATTTTAAAGGCAACAGCATGCTCTCGGCACCACTGTCTCAGTTTATGCAGATTTTCCACGTGGTTCTTCTTTCCTTGACGACGGCCAATTAAAACATTGACATCCTCATCAAAACTATCACATGAAATTGCCAGAATATCTAAATATTCACCTGAAAACAAGTTTTAAAAATGGATTAATATCCAGTCCCTCAGCTAAAAAGCTGTCAGGACTCTGCTCACTTTCACTTCCTTGTCATCTGTCATGAAATGCCATGTAAATACAGTTCTGTGATGTCATCTCATCAACCACAAAAGCCACATCAACAGCAGCATCAAAACACGTATTCTCTGTGTGTGTGTCCCCAGCACTATGGACATAGGCGGAGCTATTGTTTTATTACACCATTATACCAAAAAGTTATTTGGTGTAATGCCTATATTCACAACAGAGAATCAACACTGTTTCACTGGTATTTACATTTGATTTGCATTTCCTATAAATGAACCACTAAGAAGCCATCTCCCACTTGCCCCCAAGCCTATCTATGGGTGAGGCTGCCCCGTGGAGGCTCCCCAGCCCTGCCAGCGCAGCTGTGCCCGGTGGTCCCTCCTTACCGTACTTCTCGAACCACTGCTTTCTGATCAGGCTGCCATTGCTAACGATGCTGACACTTGGGAGCTCCAACTCCTGCTTGCAGAACTGGACCAGTTTGCCTACAAATTCGCCTCTGTCCTGAAGAAACGGTTCTCCTCCCGAGAAATTGATTTTCTCCATTCCTAGAGAAGGACCAAAGAAAGATGCTGCGAACCTCTGCTGCTCATCGCCTGCTCCTGCTCAATTCCCCACGGCAGCGGGACAGGGACATCCCCGAGATAACTTTTTCGACGGCACTTGGTCCTGTGGGGTCCCCCCTCCCCAGTTCCCGCCGGCCGCCCCTCCCCTGGACTCACCTGCCTCCTTAAGCATCGCCAGCCCCCGCTTGGCCTCCTCCAGGGGCAGTACGAAGGAGGTCTTGGCCGTGTGGAAGCAGAAGCCGCACTTGTAGTTGCACTGCCGGGTGAAGTGGTAATTGACGCTGGTGGGCGTCGGGGGCACGTCCTCGCATTCCTGCTCCCGGTCCGGCCGGGGGCCCGAGTGCCGCCAGCCGGGCAGGGACAGAGGCAGGGACAGGGGAGCCAGGCTCCAGCACAGCGCGCCCAGGCTCCCCCGCAGCGCCGCCAGCACCGCCCGCCCGACGGACAGCAGCCGGCCCAGCACGGCCGATTGCATGGTTCGGCTCGGCTCGGCTCGGACCCGATGGGATGCGCTGCGGTTCACTTGGACCCGCCTGGGCACGGTTCGACTGGACTTGGTTCGGCCGGTCTCGGTTCGGTTCAATCCGACCCGGCTCGGCTCGGCTCGGCTCGGCTCGCAGGCTGCAGAGAGGTGTCCGGCGCTCCGCACTTAAATGCGCGGTGACCGCCCCGCTCCGCGCCCGTCCCGCCCCGCCGTGCCGGACCGCGGGGAACCGCTCGGTTTCGTTTCCCGTTCTCGCAGAAACGAAACTGAGCACCGAGCCGCGGGCGCCGTGTTTTCCTTCTCCCGCCCCGCCCCACGCGTGACCCCAGTGTCCCCACGCCCCAGAGCCGCTTCTCGGCCACGGCCACCGCGGAACCCGCCGACTGCCCGAGGCTGGGAGCAGGTTTGAGCACCTCTGGGTTTGAGCGGGTCTAGCACCTGAGGACTACTTTTGGTGTATGAGGTCTCAGTGACTTCGGCTCTTGTGGTTAAACTCGTGAAGAAAGGGGGAAACTGAGCTTGTATAACTACACTGCATCCTTCTCAGGCAGTCAGGAGCTCCTGTAAGTTTAAACAGTTTGGCATGGAAGACCAATGCAAGTTAGGAAGCCTGATGACTTCAAACACATGAAAAGAAAATAATTGCAGGTTCTCTAATTCTAGGTCTCCAATGAAGCACCTCAAGCAAAGCTACTGCACCAAGTTGAGCACATGGTTAGCCTTAACAGCAGGAACAGTTGACAGCCTGAGGTGAGACACTGGTGGCTGCCCACTCATAGTAACACCGGGAAAGACCAGGACCAAGCTGCCAGTTTCCATATTCCTCAATTCCTTGGTGGCACAACAGGTATTGCTAGAGAAGGACCCCCTCCATCACAACACCGGTTGCTGTCTTCAGTCTTCCAGTGTGTCCAGATGCACCAACAGGTTTATCATGAATTTTCAGCCTCGCTCTGTCTTCAGCCAGCCTGTCCTCACTCTTGCATGTGCCGTTTAATGTTGTTGCCGCTGCTGCCAAGGTACAGAGTCATACTCAAATCTTAACACCTTCCAACTGCATGTTGTCAATGGCTTAAAATGGAGCTTCCCTCACTTCCATTGACCAGTCAGAACTGCTGATGTAGCCAAGCAGTCTTGCCCTCATGTTGCCTTCTTTTTATTTCCTTTTTCTTTCCCCTTTGAAAAAAGGGGTAGAACTATCTTCCTGTTTGCAAATTTTCATGGGAAACAAAACCTGCTTGTGAATAAGAAGTGTTAATGATGCCTGTCATTGGCTATCCTGAATTTCCCGTCATCCTTCTTTCACTTTCCTGGAGGTGATCTACTGGCTGAATAATGTCTGGATCAGCAAAAACCAGTTTCAACAGTTTTTATTGTCTCTATCAGCTGTTTCTTGCTGGAGCAGGTTCATACCAGTAGGGCAGGATGGGAGACTTCTTGCTGTGTCTGGCTCCAGTAATGCCACCTCACAAAAGTGTTGCTCAAGCATGATGGGATACATCTTCCTTCTGAGGCTTTCAAAAATGGTCTCAGAGGTTGTCAGCAGAGATTATTCCAGCAGGAGTTAACCATGTGCTCTTCCAGTTCCTTGATGTTTATGTAAGATACAAGCTTAAGGATAAAAGCAGGATATTCTAATAAATAAAGAGTTTGTTGATCACAAACTTGAAAATATAATTGGAAAGGGAGGTGGACAAGACAATGCAAATTTAAACTGAAATCTGACATTGAAGTCGCTCATTGGTAGCTTCAATGTTTCAATTAATTTGGAGAAGTCTGACATGCCCTGTTTCCTCCTCAGTCCATACATCCCTTCTGTTGCATGGTAGGAATCCTATTCAATTTTTTATGTTCTCTGGCCTCAATTCAAATTCCTTTCTTTCCTCATTCATATCTCTTTTTCATGTCAAGTTGAGCCAAGGCAGGTGTAGGGACTACAGCTTTTCTCTCTTCTTTGAGCAGGAAAGCTTATTACTAGCTCTGAGCTTGTTGCCTAGTACTTCAGCTGGCTAGGAAATTAAGTTCAAAATACTTAATCTACAAAGTCGGTAAAGAATCCTTGATGATTACCAATTTCTCTCAACATGAGAGTTACATCTGATACCTAAACACTCCAAAAACATATCAGAAAAATATTGCTCAACGGATCAGAAAACTAAAACATTAGCATTTTTGGGCTGTTTTTCTTTGCAAACACAGATCTCTGTTTCAAGGAACAAAAACATGCAGAGAACTTTGCACTCAAGCATACTCAGAACTTCCTATTCTTTGTAATTCTATCAGTGCTTTCTCAGAAAATGAAAATTAAAGTTCTTTTTATTTTTTGCCTCAACTAAGTATGTTTTCAGATGACAGTCTCTGCATTACTGTAAAGCCTCACAAAGTAAACCCAAACCAGGATGTGCCCCCTACATATGTACAAGTCCTAGCAGCATCAAGAAAGACATTCACATTTGACATCCCAAACTGTCTTAGCTCACAGGCTCTATGGTGAGACCTACAAGAAAACACAAGTGCGCATTTTTATGCACAGGCTTTGAATCTACATGAAATATTGCAAGCAAGAACTGTAATGAAATTTTCTGTCATGATGCCTTCTGGAAGAGTCTCAGAAAAGCACAAATGTCCTTTGAAAATTGTAGGAAGTATGATTTCTCCCTCTAGCTTCCTGTAGAAGTCATCTTACAGTGGCATGATGGAGTCCCAGTACTAAAAATGTTTCAGTTCTCCAAATTTGCATCTAAAAACCCTTTAAAGATTAATATAATTTTTCAAAAATGATTGAATAATGTTATTAATGGTGCACTAGATAATAAATAAGTACACAACTAGCATGGAAGAATCCAAATGGATAAACATAGATAATATTCTTGTGCCTAGTTGCTAGGAAAGTAAAACTTTGAAAACAACTATATAATATTTATCTAATTAATGTAATTTTATCTTTTAAATAAATATATTGCTTTCTGCAGTGTGGCTGTTTGGCAGTTTCAGTCAAACAGTATCTTGCTAGGGAAACCAAAGTACTGAAACAAACCAGTAACTTCAAAAAGGTTAAAGGAGGAGGCATGTCACATCACCTGAGAGGACCAGAAATGTTCCAAGGACAACCAGGCAAGTCATGCAATGGCAGATGTATTTTTTAGCATTTGATAAATGTATTACTTCTTGCTCCAGTCTCAGCTGGAAATTATCTCTTTCTCATTGCATCTACAGCACTATAAATGGGATTCTGTCAAGGACCTTGTACTTAGAGTGACTCATCTTTCCTTGGGATGCAGAAATCCGAGGGGAAATTACCAAACAGAAAGCTAAAACACTCATGCAATTAAGTTATAAAAGACATATGAAACACGCAATATAAATATAGAAACAGATTAGGCACATTTGAAAGAAGTCCACCATGGGCCCTTAATAGCATATATGTGATTTCCCATTCAGAAAGTATTTAAAAAGATGGTTTCTGTGATCTAGAACAAGATCAGAGAATTGTAGAATGACAGAATACCAGGTTGGGAGGGACTGAAAGGATCTGATGATTCTTTCTTGACAAAAGTACGTTGCAAGAAGGATCCTTCTGTGTCCTTTCCATAGCCTTCCCCAAACATCTGGCAGTGGCCACTGTCATGGACAGAAGGGGAATCTCTCCTGGCCTGACACTATACTGACTTCTGTGTTATTATGGTCTTATCCCCAAACCTTTTTCTTTACTGGAGGGCCCTTTACTGGTATTCTCTAAAGTTTATTCAGCATTAAAAGAGTAGTTTTATTTGCGTGTATTCTATGTACCTATATATTTTATGGGCCTTCAACTTAAGTTTTTTGTGCCTGTTTATCACACAGCTGTTTACAGGACTGTTTACACTTAGATATATTTTTAAGTTACAGGCTAATCAATTTTCAGGTTTTTTTGGGGGTTTTTTCTCTTTTTCTACGTTGTGTGGATCAAAATTTTTTGACTATTCTTATGGCCTCTTGTTTTATCTGTATCTCTTCCCTATAGCTCTATGTAAGCACAGTGGACACTCAAAAATGTGAAAATGCTCCTGAACACTGTTTTGTACGTAATTAGCATATTTGTTCTTCAACATTGCTTCCTATTACACAGAGGACAAAATTATAAAGGTCCTTGTAAAGTGGCTGAAAAGTGCTTAACATAAGTTACTTTCAAAACTGAGTCATACTCTCTTCACTGATTTTAAATACAACAAAACATCTTGGGCATAAAAGACAACTCTCTTTTCCTATATTTTTACTTGAATCCTGCAAGACAGTACTTTGACGTAATTAGGCAGGAGAACAGGCATCACATGCCTATTATGAATGATCTCATAAGCATGTTATAAATGAAGGAATCACCACCAGCTTGGCTCAGGAACGGTTGTAACAAGGCTATATCAAGGCAGTGAGACGGGAAAAGGGAAAAGAGAAAATGAAAGTCAGTGCTTTTCATTTGTTCAGCAGAGAGGGGAAAGACAACTTTTCGCTCATTTACGGAAACCCCAACGTTTTTTGCTGGTAAAAAAAAAACCCAAACAAACAGAAGAGAAAGAAGCCAAGAGGTCAGTGAGGGAAATGGCCAGCTTTACAAGTGCTTTTGAAATGAAACTTGGCTGCAAGTCAGTTGGACCTCAAGCAAACAAATGAACAGAAAAGCGGCAGATGAGTTTCAATATAGATAAAGGTGAGGCAATGCAGATCCGAAAGAATCATTGAAACCTTGTGTACCTGCTGCTGAGCTCAGCAGTGACACTTGTGCTCACCAAGGAGATCTTAGTCACTGTTGCTGCTCCTCTGAAATCAATGGCTCTGTGGGAGGCAGCACAGAAAAAAGTCAACTGAAAGTTTAGTATCACCCACGAACAAGGTAGATTGCATTACTCTGCTGCTCTGTGCAACTTTGGTAAGTGTAACTAAATCCTGACCAGTGGTCCAGTTAAGGTCTCCACATCTTCGCAGGACCTTACAGAGTTAAAGAAGTTATCCTTTTTTCTAAATGATCAAAGGGATGAAGCAGCTGCCTTGTGATGACAGATGGAGGCTGTCACTTTTGACATGAAAAGGCTGAAGGGGAAATCTGAGTGACTTTAAAAAATCCTGTAGGTAATAAATAAACTGAATGTTGAACTGTTATTCACCAAAACCAGTAATATTATTAGAAGGGTCACTAGTTGAAGAAAGAAGAATGTGAGTTTAGAACTTATAAAAGTTTTTATGCAACAGTTGCATTGCTGGAATTTGAGACCACAGGGGTTTGTGGAGGTAGATTCTATCACAGAGTCAAAAAGAGATTTAGGTAACTCCATAAGCAAGGGTCCACAACAGGTGCTGAAAGGGAAAGATGAGGATGTACTGTTTAACATTCCTAATCCAGTGACTGTGGATGCTGGAGGAGCACAAGGACTAGGAGAAGGGACCACAGATAAGCCAGGCATATGCAGAGCATGTCATTCTGCCAGACAAAATATTGTCTGAGAAGAGCCCCTACTCTTAATCAGTGCATATTATTATAGTCTTAAAACTATTTCTGGGCTTCCTGTATAATGAACCATGTTTTGCCCTGTGTCTTCTGGTATCCATATTCCACTGCCACAGCCATGTGTTTGAGTGATGTGGAATGGTGCTGGAGTTCTCAGGTATGAAACAGCCTTAAAAAAACCCCAAATGAATCTTGATACATGATGCTGAGACTGTATTGAAGAGCTTCCAAGGCTATGTTCCCAGTTTTGGCTTTGGCCCAGCCTTCCACCAGCTTCTTCGGGATGGGCAGTTTCCAACTAGTACAGATGATTTGCAACTGGCACTGCCCACCAGCTGCTCTCTGCAGTTACACTAAGCAAAAGCTATTTGTGCAGACATTTGAGATGACCAGAGGAAGACAAGTTTCCAAGGAATTTCTTGTAGAATATACTAGCTTGTAGAATATATTTGTTCAGAAAATGCATCAGAAGTTTAACTTTAGATATCTCTAAGTGGCAGTTTTCCAACTATTGAAAAAGAGGAGAAGTTTTCTACAGAGATGCAGGTTCTCCAACATTTTAAGTTACATCTTCTGAAAACTCAAAAACTACATTTTGGGCAATGTTGTTCATAGCAGCTGTCACGAGACTAAGTCAGTGCTATTGCTGTTTGCAGTGCTTCTGGTTCCTGCCTCTGAGCTGATGAAAGCTGAAATTGGCCATTGCAAAGTTATGAAAACAGGCTTGTAAAAGTCTGGTTTACTCCCAAAATTATTTGTGTCTCTTGGTCTTGTTATCAAGGCACTGAGTGGCCAAATAATTGGGTCAAGTTACTGATACACCTGACAGCCCAGTGCTGCTTGGCCACTGCAACTCAACAAAGCAGGTCTACGACTTGTTTGTCATTTTGGGCCAGTCCCAAGCAGCGGAGCATATTTGCACTTTTTTT
>VZTE01001600.1:1711648-1783698 GCA_013397775.1 Eulacestoma nigropectus | reverse complement strand
TTTTTTTTTTTTTTTTTTTTTTTTCTTTTTAAGAAGATCACCAGGATTCATCTACGAGAGCCCGTGGGAATGTGACCCTTTGTTGCTGGCGGGCGGGCAGACCGTATCTCGAGGCTGAGACCTTGCATCCCGTGCTTGCTGATGATCCCATCCGCGCACGGAGCCGTTCCCCGCGGGACCGAGCCCGTTCATGCCGGTGCCACTGACGCGGGGCGGGGAAAGCAGAAGGGCGTCCCCAGGAGCTGCCCCTTGCTCCAGGCTGGTCCCCGTAGACCGGCGCTTTCCCGGACGGCCGGGCCAGTTTCGTTTCCCGCTGGCTCCTCCTCCGCCTCCGCCCGCCTCCCTCCGCGCTGCAGCTGGCCCCGACTCCCGGCTTCCGACTCCCGACTCCCGGCTCCCAGCTCCCGGCTGCGGCTCCCGGCTTCGGGCACGGCCATGCTGCGGCGCTGCGCCCCGGGCTCACCGGGCCCCCGGCCCATGGTCCGCGCCCTGCCGCCCTCCGCCAGCGCCCTCCGCCAGCGCCTGCGCCAGGTTCGGCTCCTCAGCGCCGGGGGGCGGGCGGGTGGGTGCCGAGGGGACGAGGGGTAATCGTTTGAAACCAGGGGAGGGCAGATCTGACCAGATGTAAGGAAGTTTTTACGATGAGGGTGGCGAAACACTGGCGCAGGTTGCCCGGAAAGGTGATGGATGTCCCATCTCTTGAAACATTCCAGGTCAGGTTGGGCAGGGCTCTGAGAGACCTGATTTAGTTTAGGATGTCCCAGTGCACTGCATGGGGTCTGGACTAGATGGTTTTTAAAGGTCCCTTCCGATCCAACACATTCTATGATTCTATGATCTCTCCTTGCAGTGTGCAGAACGGATCCCAGAGGCTGAAGCAGTACTCGACCTGCTGGAGAAATGTCCAGAGCACCAAAAAAAAGGAGGTTTTCCCGTCATAGTTTTTGAGGGGCTGGATGCCACAGGTAAGAGCAATGTCTGGTTGAAGAACCATAGATGAGAAATTGTTGAAAAGACCATGTGCTACGATTTTTATTCAGGAATAAGGCTTAACAATAATAATAATAATAATAATAATAATACCAGCCTGGAATCCTGTGACAGATAAGGAGTTAGTAATTATAAATGCCAACCTGTCTTCCTTACTTTTAAAAGATTAGTGTATGCTAATTTGCATTCAGTAGTTTGATTCCGTACCTATGTAAATGAAAGAATACAGAGAGGAGTACTGAAAATTAAATTTCTTGTGCAGATGACGAAACACACCTTTACTGGAGAGTTTTCAAATAAATGAACTAAAATAGTGTTAGTCTGGGAAACTGCCAGCAGTTTGTCTCAGGGAGAAATATTACTTGCTTCTGAATAGCTTTGTTTTCTGACTTGTCAGTTAAAGAGAACTGAAAATCTCCATAAAAAGAAAGAATTGGATGACCAGCATGGCAACATTCACATAAATTGCGAAAAATATTATAAATGAATATATAGGGAAATTGCCATGGCTATGCAGAGAAATTGCCATGCACTTAATGCATTTAAGGGAGTGAAGACTGAGAGCTGGCGAAAGGAAGGGCTGGAAGGCCCAGAGAGCAGGAAGGGGAGTAATAATTCCTGCAACCGGACTCAGAATAATTTTCCGCTGGAAACCTTATGACAAGACACTCAGGTTACATATTCAGATGTCAGAACCTGTGCTCCACGTGAACAGACAGGAACTTTTTTCAGTTTTTAAAACTCAGGTGTATCTGGTAAATAATATAACAAATGTTTCCTTCTGTAAATGAAATGTAGGCAAAACCACGGTGACCCAGGCTGTTAAGGACACCCTGAATGGCGTTCTGCTGCGGTCCCCACCAGCTTGCATCAGCCAGTGGAGGACCATATTTGATAATGAGTCAACACCTATTAAAAGAGCATTTTATGCTGCGGGCAACTACATTCTGGCTTCAGAGATAGCAAAAGCATCCACTCAGGCACCTGTGATCATAGACAGGTTTGTGTATTTAAGAAGCCCTCTTATATCAGTGCCATTGTACAGCTGTTCAGTGTTACAAGCAATCAGTGATCGTCTCTGTGTTTCTTCAGGGGTTTTGTTTTGGGTTTTTTTGTAGTTTGTTTTGGGTTTTTTGGAAGCACTCTACAGAGAGTCAGATAGATATTATATCTTCTAAAGAGTAACACGATAACAGAAAAATAGGGAACTTCAGTCAGTGTAATACTCATAACTAGGTTTAGGACACAAGAAAATTGTTACATCTTCAGTTAGGAATAGTGGAGGCACAGATTGTGCATCCGGAGCTAAACCAGTGTTTTGTGACAAATCAGAGGAGACTGTGGGCTGCTGGTCATGGCTGTCTCTAAGATGTGTCTGAGATATGGGTGGATTGGAATGACAGAGTTTTAGGCAGACTTACTCTTTGTGAATGTAAAGCCAGAGATATGCTTCCCACTTTTTTGGGTTTGTTTGTGTTATTTCTGGTTTTCACTAACTGTGTAGGCAGCTTACAGTATTACTGTTAATAAAAAAGTCTAGATGTACTTTGAACTCTCTGGCTTATTTCAGTGGGTGTACTGTAACCTCCTGCTGCAATACACACACACACACACACACACAGAAGTTGCTTGCATGTGAGTGCTATTTTCAACCAGCCTCAAATCCACTGAAATCTATCAAACACAGTGCCTTATAGTGGGGAGAAAGTTAAATACAAGTGAAATTAGTAACATTAGTAATGCCTGTGTTTATTCACATGTTTGTGAAGACTGCATGTTCTCTACCAGGTCTGTTTCATGAAGTAGGATGGGAACCACAAAAAAGGGGACTCAGAGTAAAGGATTTTGAGATATAGTGTAACTCTTCTTTGACCTGTCTCAATATATGAGGAGACTTTCTTTTGACAGGAGTATCTGGAACAGTCTTTGCATAATGTTTTAATTAATAGTTCACATTAACTCTGAGGAGTGCACTGAGTATTATCATTGCTAAGATATAATGGATAGCACAGATCTGTTACTTGGATTTCCCTTCAAAGCCATGGTGTCACCTATCTCATCATTAAGTCATTATTGACTTGTTGTTATAGAGGCAATTGTCTCCTATATAACTGAAGAATTAATGTCCTCTTTAAAATTTCTCTCTCCCTCCATTTGGTATTTCTGACAGATATTGGCACAGCACAGCTGCCTACACAATTGCCACTGAAACAAGTGGGAAAGTCCAGGATCTTCCACCAGCTCAAGATGAGGTGTATCAGTGGCCTGAAGATCTGCTTAAACCTGATCTTGTTCTTCTCCTGACTGTTGACCCTGACGAACGAGTCCGGAGACTTCAGCATCGGGGGCTGCAGAAAACAAAGGAGGAAGCTGAGTTGGAAGCTAACAGCTTGTTTCGCCAAAGGTACCCTTTAATGGGGAATAAGAGGCTGGAGGCAATCCTGTGGGATCAATAACAAATATGTCTCTCACATTACTGGGACAGCAATTTCCTTTGTATAAGCTCTTGGTTTGTTGTTTTGGTTGTTTTTTTTTTTTTTGGAAAGGGTTCATGGCTGACAGGGAGGGTAAATTCTGTCACTTCTAATTGAAGGTGTTTGAAAGATGCAGATGTAGATTTTAATTGTTCTGTAAAGGAACTTAGAGTTAAAATACTTCTATTTTGCTTTGCTGCTTTTATTTTAGCATCTTTCTGAGCGAGGTCATGAGATGGACCTAAAAGTTCCAGGACTGGGAGGCAAGAAGTTGAAACACACAGCTTCCTCAGGAAATTCTGGAATTGAGCTCCAGATTAAGAGAATAAAATTTAAATATCCTCTAGTAGATGCCTTTAGTTGTGCAAAGTGTCTCAGGTACCAACCACTATAGTCATTGGAGCATTGAAAGTGATTCATCTCACCACTCGTTTGGAGCTCAGTGATCTAAACTTCAGTATCTAAAGCCTTTTGATATGAGTGTGACAGATGTGATGCAGAACCTGTGGAGACTTTCTGGGCTAGGAACTGGAAGCTAAATGAGATAGTGCAGAGCATCTCAAGCAGTACTAGGTACGTTAACTTGAGCAACTGAATGTCACCCTAGGTATCCTACTTCAGGGTGTGTTGAATTGCTCTCTAGGCTCTGCCAAATGTATTGATTAGATCGTCTTTGTCTAAGGTGGAAACTTAAATACCCAGTGTTCATGTAGATACCTCAGCAGAGACGCCTGCATATTGGTTTCCATATCTACAAACAAGGCTGAAATCTACCTCTAGGGTTTTAAATTTTGGTAATCATATACCTTAAAAATAGTCACTGGCAACAGCCAACATGGTTTTACAATGGAGAGATTTTGCCTGACAAATTCAACATTGGTGGATGGGGCAGAGCACCTGACGAAGTCTACCTGGACTTCTGGAAAATGTTTGACAGTGTTGTTATGAATGGATGATGTGAGTTTAAATCAGTCCCTGCCTTCTGCCCAGGCCTCTGGCAGCAGACAGTCATGTTATTGAGGTATCCAGCACCCCAAGACCCATACTTATTCGCAAGTTCTTTAATAATGGCTGATTCGGTCTATTATAGAATGAATTATTCATTTAATAGACACAAAACTAACAGACATAAGACTTAAAACAGACTATTACTACACAGGAATAAAAAAAAGAAGGGAATACTAGTATTATACACATGGGGTTAAAGGTACCATTAAATTTACAGCTAGCTAAGAAATCGTATAACTTAGGATCCAATGCTGCTTACCACCAAATTGTTGAAGAGGCACACATTGAAATCCTTTCCCTCAATTTCCGGAAAATAACTGCGAAGTTGTGTCCAAGCTTCGGGAAGAAATTGTCTCGCACGTTCCAAAGGAGTGAGTAAGAGACTTCTGCCTCTGTGATAAACTGTAGTACTTTTATAGTGTAAAAACAGGCCTTTTGGTCGCCTATGTTTTTTATCTCTTCCCACATCTGTTAAGCTGGCAGACCTTTTGGCACCAGGAGATAATACCCGCTGGGCCTTGCCCACCAGGGTTATCTTTCCTATCTGCACCGGCCACCTGTGGTGGGGAGAGAGGTGATATTCCCTGCCACAAGTGTCCCACATACATCCTCATTTTCCAATTGGAGAGATGTGGATTTGATTGATGGACCATTCCATGGATGAAGAACTGGCTGGATGGCAGCACACAAAGAGTTGTGGTCAATGGCTTATTGTCCACATGGGAAACAGTGACAAGTGGTGTCCCTTGGGGTCACTACTGTGGCTGATACTATTCACCGTCTTTTTTGTGACATGGACAGTGGAAGCAAGTGCACCCTCAGCAGATTTGCTGACAACACCAAGCTGCGTGGTGCAGTGGACTTGCTGGAGGGAAAGGATGCCATCCCGAGGAACATGTACAGGCTTGAGAGGTGGGCCTGTGCAAACCTCATGAAGTTCAACAAAGGGAAGTACAATGTCCTACATCTGGGTCATGGCAATCCCAAGCACATCTACAGGTTGGACAGAGAAGTGATTGAGAGCACCCTGCAGAGAAAGATTTGAGGGTGCTGGTTGATGAAAAACTCAACATGAGCTGACAATGTGCACTCACAGCCCAGAACACCAACAGTGCCTTGGGCTGCATCAAAAGCACCATGGCCAGCAGGTTGAAGGAGGGGATTCTCCTCCTGTACATTGCTCTTGTGAGACCCCACCTGGAGTGCTAAGTCCAGTTTTGGTGTCCCCAACATAAGAAGGACATGGCGCTGTTGGAGCAAGTTCAGAGGAGGGTCACAAAGTTGGTAAGAGAACTGGAGCACCTCCTCTATGAAGACAGACTGAGAAAGTTGAGACTGTTCAGCCTGGAAAAGAGAAGGTTGAGTGGACACCTCATAGCAACCTTCCAGTATCTGAAGGGGCCTACAGGGAAGCCAGAGAGGGATTCATCATCAAGAACTGTAGAGATAGAACAAGGAGTAATGGATACAGATGGAAAGAGGGGAAATTTAGGTTAGCTATTAGGAAGAAATTTCTAACTGTGAGGGTGATGAGATACTGAAACAGGCTGCCCAGAGATGCTATAGATGCCCCAACTCTGGCAGTGTTCAAAGTCAGGTTGGATAAGGCCTTGAGCAACCTGGTCTGGTGGGAGGTGTCCCTGCCCATGGTAGGGGGATTGGGACTAGATGATCTTTAAGGTCCATTCCAGCCCCTTAACATTCTACGATTCTATGATTCTGTAATTGCTTAATTTTGACAGAAACTCTGTGTGGACACAGAGCTTATATAGTGGGACCTGCAGAGGGATGAGTTAGTTAGGGAACATACTGCCATTTAAGAATCTTTTATGTTCAAATTCTCTTACTTCTTATTCTTGTCAGAAAGCCCTTAGTTATTTCTACCTGTTAACTATGTCAATCTGGATACGAGAACATCCAGAATCATCCTTGATTTGTCTTGTGACTTCCGTCCTGAATGGCATTATGGGAACATAGAAAATAATGTTCACTTCCTCATTCACACCCTCAAAGACTAAATGTGGGAGAGTTCTGCATTATGCTTATAGGCTAAATGAGGAGGTTTTCATCCTGTATTTTATCCTGTTATTCATCCAGTTAGTTGATCAGAGGAATGGGTTGAATGGTATGTCAACTCCGTAATCCAGTGAGTCGAAGCCGAGATCAGTCAATGAGCACACCTACATAGTTCAGAGACACCTTAGCAGAAACTGAAAAAAATTAATTCAGGTGCTAGAAGCAGACTGTCCACTCTACTGCTATACCAGTATAAGCCATAAAGAAAGAAATACTTTATGCTGTACCATGTTAATATGGCTGAAGCTCAATGTCAAGAAAACTATGTGCTTTGAGATTTACATTGTAATAGTTACTAATGGTTTATTGCTCTTTGCAGTAGATTTCATTCTTAGCTTCATATTAGATTTTCTATCCTCGCCTCTGCAGTGCAAGTACTGTCTTCTGAGACTGATGACTAATGCCATTTTATATCCCTGCATTTTGAAGTTTAATTTCTCTTGCTTTGTTTTTAAATAGAGTTGAAGAGTCATATAGAAGGATGGTGAATCCTGCATGCCAAGAGGTTGATGCCAGCCCCTCCAAAGAAGAGGTTCTCAAGACAGTGCTACAACTAATTAAGAAACACTGTGCTTTTTGAAAGCAACTTTTGTGTAGTAGCACTTAAAAGATACTTTTTATTGCCCCACTGGTTTTGGTATCTGAAAATGCACAGTGATGTGTTTTGTGTCACAGAAATACTGAATACTGTTTTATTCTGTCAACAGTAATCTGTGCAGGTTATCTGTTTTGTGGTTGCTGCTGTACTTTTCTGTGTAAGGCAAAATGCTACTCACATCATCCAGCATTCTTAGTAAAGAAACAAACATACTACAGTCACGTACAAAGTACCTCAGAGTGCTCTCTGACACTAGGACATTTTGAGATGCTGTCATGTTGCATCTTCATGACCAGGTGAACCTGTTCCTAAATCTGTTGTGTACCAAAATTCGCTGGACTGCATCAGGAGCATTAGATGACCAAAGAGAGGCTGAAATATCATCAGCACTAAAACAATAAAATGACATTTTATTGACATTAAATGTCGTAACATTTAGGAACAGAAAATCCAGTGGCCCAGCATTGTTTTTTTTGGAATAGAGGATGAACAGCTGTTGCTGTGATGGGCATCCTGGAAAAAAAAATGTTGTAAATGAGTGCCAGTAAACACCAAGGGCTCTAAGTAATAAAGTCCAAGCCTGTTTATATATGCAACTGAAATATTGTGGATACCGAAATGCTGCTAGCAGATGAATTTTCCAGCTTCTTGCATTAATTCTTTGAGAACCTTTCCTTTCTCACGCAAGATGTGAAAACAGTAAGATAGTTTATCCAGACAATAGTCACATCTGGTGTTTTGCTAAGTTCTGTTCATGGTACACTGAGAAATGTTTTACCGTGGATGTGATAGAACCTAAACCAATCACCCTAGAAGGTGTGTGAACATTGTCCAATCGCTTTATGGATTTTATAGACTATATAAAAATGATTGTAAAATTAATAAATTATTCATTCTTTCGCTGGATTTGTGTGTTGCCACATCTCTCCATTCCTGGCTCTACAGCGACAAAATATCAGTTATTTTCAGAAGGAAATCAGACAATGCCAGCAAATGAGAAACAGAGACCTGAGGGGAACGTGAAATTAAAAACTTATAAATGATCAATAAAATATTTTTTACAAAGCTTTTTCTCTATCCTATTAGTATTTGTTGATGTGGACTAGTGTTCTTTTGAGAGAATGCAAAATGGAAAACTGCAGAGATTCTGAGCAACGGGAATGATTGCACCTTTTCACTCTTCTTTCTTGAGTGGGTTTTTGCACAGGTTGAATGTGAAAGCAGGCTGCATCAAGACTTCAGGTCTGCAAGGGCTTATTTTTTATGTACGTTAATTTCACTATTGTTACTCCTAAGTATAAAACTAAACATATGCATAAGCCTTTGTGAGGTCAGAAATGAAGCCACAGTTTCAGAAAAAAAAGCAAACTAAAATGTACATTTGATTTAAAACACTTTTATTTACTTTTCTGTTTTAATCAAGTGCAATTATCAATGAATCTGTATTTTTATCTAAATAAAAATATATTCAGTACTGTAGTTCCTATATCCAGTCTGTATATACAAGGTGATAGAAAGAAAAACTTCTAAAAATACATTTTATTCATACAGTTTCATGGTTTTGAGTATATGTTATTAATATATGATATAATTTATACATTCTATAAATTTATAAATTCTAGAAATAGAAGCTGTTGTGTTTGGTATATTATTTGTACTTCAGCAGCCTTTGGATTTGCCGTATGTGCAGACTGAAAATGTATACTTGTAGGTGCTCCAATTATTTTAGAAATTATAAAGCATTCATGTACTCAGTCCTGGATAGAGGAAATTCTCATATAGAAGACACCACCGCATATGAATGGTCAAGGTGCAAATATGTGCCTGTCCGAAACATTGTGTAGCCTTAGCTTGTCCAGGTAAAAGATAACTGGGCCTGAGAAACTGCACTGGCCTTTTCTCCTTACACAAACTTGCACATGAAGCCAGACTTCCTGAGTTTTGATGCTGAGTTCTTAGAAGTGTAGGTTTGCATTTGAAATGGCGCTGATAATATATATATCTGCAAAAATTGACATCAGACATTATTCATTACACACATGCAGAATATATTCATACTCTAAGTTTTTCTATAATCCAAAGCTACTGATGCAGACTTGGAGAACAGCAAAGCAAGGCAGACAAAACCAACATTCCGTTTCTCATATCTTTGTTGGAATTAAAGGTCTGCAAGAAGCTTTGTGCCATGTGCAGGATGTTAATGTGCAGAATCACTCCCATACTTCTCATTTCTGTGGCATTTCTGCCAGACTTTTGTCCACAGTGTCTAAAAGGACTGCACTTTTGCATTTAGAACAAATCACAGAATCATAGAAAGTCTTAGGTTAGAAGGGACCTTAAGGATCATGTAGTTCCAACCTCCCTGCTGTGGGCTGGGATACCACCCACTAGATGAGGTTTCTCAGGGGCCCATTCAATCTGGGCTTGAACACTTACAGAGATGAGGCATCCACAACTTCTCTGGACAACCTGTTCCAGTGCCTCAACACCCTCACAGTAAAGAATTTCTTACTAATATCTAATCTAAATCTCCCCTTTTTTAGTTTAAAACTTTTTGCCCTTGTCCTGTCACTATCTGCCCATGTGAAAAGTCACTCTCTCTCTTCTTTATAAGACCCTTTTAGGTATTGGAAGGCTGCTTTAAGGTCTCCCCAAAGCATTCAGTTTTCCAGGCTGAACACCCCCAACTCTCTCAGCCTGCCTTTGTAGGAGAGGTGCTCCAGCCCTCTGATCACATTTGTGGCTTCCTCTGGACCTACAGAGATGTTCAAATGTGAGGTTTGTCAATGACTCCTGGTACGCAGGCAAGTCTGGGAGAGGAGCAGCAGGAATACACAAATGGCCATCCCACACCCAGCAAGAGCATCACCTGGGTTAGAAACTCACAGAAACTTTTGCTGGACAGTTTGACGACCACAAGGGGTCAGGATTTTTGTTTAAGTGTTTGAAAGGCCTGTAATCTCCAAGTATTTCCATGCAGATTCAGAAACTTAGGCTGTTCCTTGGCATGTAAAAGTGTTTTTCTGCAGCTTTGCAGTGTGCTCGTTGTGTAAGACTGGGAGGTTAAGACATGACACAACGCTGGCCCCTGGCCACCAGCCTCTGCCAGGCAGTCCTGAGTGTGGTCAGCCCAGGGAGCATGTCTGCTTACCTGCAGCCAGCCCATGCTGGATGCCAGGAGTTTGCTAGTACAGACAAGGGCTGCTCTCTGTCAGTCGCCCTCAGGACAGGAAACATGCCAAAGCCTGTTTCTTTTATTACTGTCCCAGCAAAATTATTAATTTGAAAATTTATTGATTTACTAGCTTTAGGACATAGTCCTGCAAAGACTCTGATGCTACAGTCCTCAGAGCATCTGGGGCATTAGGCCAGTAAATTACACAAACAGAAACTGAATCTCAAGATTTGCAATTAGTCTGTTAAAGCCAGTGAATTCAGCCCTTGCTGAACAATAAATGCAATTTGTAAAATTCAGCTGTTTCTTGAAGGACAAAGCAATACTTTTGTTGTTGTCAAATTAAGCTTTGTATACTTTTTAGTTTATTTAAAAAGAGTTTTAAATGAGAGAATTTTAAAGAAATGCTATTTTTATTATTTTGTTTATTCTATATCATGTATTTTATTTCATAGAACATACCATAGTATTTCAAGCAAATTCTTTCTCCTTTTTAATCTCATTTGCTTCAAATTTTTTTGGTCTAGAGGGGAATAGATGCTAAAATAAAATGGTATTCAGTTGTCTGAATACAGACATCCACAGCAGTTAGTCTCCCTAAGGTATCTGAGATGTCTGCGTGGGGCTGCCAGATATGACACGAGACATTTGGTTGAGCTGTTGATCTGCAGAGTGGCAGCTGGAGGCCTGCAGGGATACCATATGGTGCCTAAAATGGCACTATTCACCCATTTAAGCAGTGAGAGGGTTAGAAAGCAGCAGTGCAGCCTCTTTGGGTTGTATCTACCTTAGCAGGTGGCCTGGAACAAGTAGGGATGATCTGTAGCACAGAGGAGCTGGCACAGGGGACCCAGCGTGTGCCCTCCGTGTATTTCAGAGATTTATTTTAGACCAGCTCTAATCTGGTCACATTGACTGGCGTCATGTTAGCAGCTGTACTGCAGTAAGTGTGCTCCTACACCAGATCTTTTTTGTTTAGTTTTGTCTGGATGGAGTCCAGTTGATAGATGCCAAGACTGTCCCAGCATGTGAAGCAAAGCATGGTAAGGATGGGTGGTCAGGAGGAGCACTGCCACAGCACTCTCCTGATCCAAGTTGAAGTGCTAATGTGGAGGTATTGCGTAGAAGAGATGTAGAAGCAACATAGATCTCTTGGAAAGGTTTCCTTGGAGTCAAAACAGACTTTGGGGCCAGTTTCATCAATTTTCTAATTGAGGGCTAAGTTGGAACATGCTACAGCTCCTTTTGGTCCATGTTCCTGGGCTGCCTGCCAGATATAACCTCAGGACAGCTGCAAAGAGTGGATTTTGGTGGGTGTTTGACCCCATCCTGCCATAGCATGAAGTGTAGCCATGGGGCTCACCCAGCTATCAGTAGTGAGTGCTGCTATCAGTCTGGGAGGTGAGGAAGCTACTTGCAAGCAAATACCAAACTTCAGCAGTGAAATGTAAGGCAGGTGTTTAGCCATTCTCCATCTAAAAATAAAAGTTTGCAAGACAATTTCCCCAAAGTCAGACGCTAGGAGGGAACACACAGGCTCTTTCAGAAGACATGAAATATTTCTCCACTACAGCTACAGTTTCAAACTCATGATTTTTACCATTATTTTCTGCAGCGTTATCAAGGAATTTTATGTACAAACGGATATTTTATCTAGTAGGAGTTCACTGTGCTGAGTGCCTGGAACTAGCACATGGCAGCTAGAGAGGCCAGTTCTTCACCAGGTTTTCTTCACTGTGCTGTATCTTGTGTCTTTTCCTCATACCATTACCAGCTTCTAGAACTTTGTCTAAAACTGTGCATGCTGCCTCTGCTATCAATTCCTGCCTCTTCAGAGGCAGGAGAGTCAGGACACTCAATGTGACTTCGATGAAAGGAAAAATGTCTCTCTCCAAGTTCAGGATAAACAAAGCCCCCAAGGGTTCTTTTTTTATTTTCCTTTTTTCTTTTTCCTGCCTTTTCAGTCCCAGTTACCCTATTTTATTAATTTGAATAGCTGAAGAAACTTTTGAGTTGTTGCTGCAGGGGTCTGCGCTGACTTTGATCTTTTAAATTGAAAGCTTTATTCAATAAAATTAAATCAGCTCTTTTGTAAAGACAAAGATCATCACCCCCTGGCTTCACTTAACTAAACAGATGTAGGGTTTATGTAAATATGCAGTCAGTGCAATATGAAACAAAAGCTAGAATACCTTGGCATTAGTGTAAAAATGCATTTTGTGTTACCAGCTGGCCAGTCATGACCTTTTATTCAGCCATAAAGACAGTGCATGTCATGCACTCCAAAGCAGGGGAAATATGAAAAATGCTATGTCTGCAACTTCACTGCTTATGAAAATACCCAGACAGAAAAGCTGCATTTTAAGCATGTGGCAAGTACAGAATGAGTTCCAGTAGGGTAATTTACTTTTTCTGCTGCTCTCCCCCTCCCTGGGGCCACCTACACTGGTGAAAGCTTAGTGCAGGCCGCAGAATTGCTTGGGCTTTCAGTTTTATTTCATGAAAGTTGTTGTAACCCAGTAGGCACAGCTTTCCTTGAGAAGACACAAGACACAATTTTTGCAAATGTTCCAGACCACATCCCACAGCTGTAAGTCTCCTGAGCCATTGAGGCTTTTGCTGGTGATACAAATGCCGCACCTCGAGTACTGGGCTCAGTTTTGGGCCCCTCACTACAAGAAAGTCATTGAGGTGCCAGAGTGTCCCCAAAGAAGAGCAACAAAGCTGGTGAAAGGTCCAGATCACAAATCCTATGAGAAGTGGCTGAGGGAGCTGGGGGTGTTTAGCCTGGAGAAAAGTGAGGCTCGGCAGAGATCTTATCACTATCTACAAGTACCTGAGAGGAGAGGAGGTTGTAGTGAGGTGGGGGTTGGTCTTTTCTCCCAAATAATAAAGCAATAGGACAAGAGAAAATGGCTTCAAGTCATGCCAGGAAAGGTTTAGATTTGATATTAGAAAAAATTTCTTAGTGGGAAGGTTTGTCCAGCATTGGAATAGGCTGCTCAGGGGAGTGGTGGCCATCCCTGAAGGTATTTAAAAAATGTGTAGATGTGGCACTTGAGGACACAGTTTGGGGGTGGGCTTGGCAGTGCTGGGTTAACAGTTGGACTCAATCTTGGAGGTCTTTTCCAACCTGAACGACCCTATGATTCTGTGATTCTTTGACCATTTCCAAGTAAGTCTTCCTTTACTCTGGGTTGGTCAGACTTGGAGGAGTCTGGAGCAGTAATGATGCACCAGGCTAAGGAGTCTCATCTGCTGATGGAAGCAAATTTCATAGTATTGACACACAGACAATATTGTGCTGCTGTCGGTGAAGTTTGGTCTGTATCCAGCTGCATGTATTCCTTGTTCCCAGCCAGCAAACTTTTGGGGTAAATACTCCAGTTCCTGACTGCAGCTACCAGAAACTTGCCTTTCCCTCCTGCATCCCAAAGTGGTGGCAGCCCAAGCTTCAGACATGCTTGATACCTATTTTGTCCCTCCAAGAAAGAAATCCTCAAAAATCTTAAGACTGTTTATTGTTTTCTTCCAAAATGGGATGCAATGCTTCTGTGTCAGGTTGGCAAAAAGTATCTCTGCACTAATATTTTAATTTGAAAAATTCATTCACTCTACAACAATATTTTACTAGAGCTGATTACCTAAGCGTCAAATGAGCTATATAGACATTCCTTGGTAATGTAGTTTGTGTATCATTTTTGTGCACTATGTATGTGTACTGCCCAAACAATATGGGTTTTGCTCTGCTTTTCCAAGTTTCACATGAGATTTGTTCGGTAAATGGAATATAGGCTATTTTAGTAAAGGAAAAGTACTTACAATTAGCTTTTATTTAGCAGTTCACAGCTTCTGAACTGCTGTTAGGTTTAACTGTTATATTTAAGATCAGAAGCCTTGAAGTGGGTGTGACTCTGCTTCCCTGTGGCAGCGCAGCTCCTGAGCTCCATGCAGCATTCCCATAAGACTCTGGTAACACAGCAAAGAGTTCAGCTCTGGAATTCATCTCCTTTACAATTACAGCTGCCTCCTCCTCGGATGCATCATCTGTGCAACAACTGCTCTCAAGGTACCATGAAAAGCCTCTCCTTTTCCTGTGTGGGAGTTTCACTGAGCAGACAGCTCAGAAATGATCTAAATGTGAGCTCTTCATAGGAAATTAGGACTTAGTTATCTGCAGCTGCAATTCAAAGGAAGCACCTATATGTAGCTTTGCCATCAATCCCCCAAAATAGATTCACTTTCTCAAATTGTTTGACCTTAGGAAGAAATTTCTTGGTCTTTTACAAAGGTTTTCCTATAAATCTAATTCAGCTGGGAGAAATCATGTTGTTCATGTAAGTGTCCAGAAGCACTGGATCTACAGGGTGGATTTTCAGGACAATTTCACAATTATGAGAAGAGACAGGTGTTGTTACCCTCATTTTTTCAGGGCAAAACAAAAGAGCAGCTGTGGAACTGTCCCAGAGGATGGAGCAGAATGGTCTGCAGCCAGTTGTACATACACATTCACCAGCCTGCCCACAGAACCCTTGGGCACTGCCCATGCCTTAGAAACCCAATCGAACAAGATTGCAGGAGGCTGCAGAAAGTCCCTCGAGGAGGACAAAGGCAAACAGGAAAAATGTTCCAACAGAAACAAAACAACCTGGGACCTGCTCCAAGTTTGCAGCCCACCAGGCAGAGGGGAGATCTGAGTTACAGGGGAACCAGCAAGGGCTGTGCTCAGCCCATGCCATTATAAAGAATGAGACAGGAAAAAGAATGAGACAGGAAAAATAAGTAGTATTCTAACAAAAGGCAGGCTCAAAGGAACATACATTTCCCTCCTGAAAGGCCATGCCACACAAAGCATAGTAAATATCCCATACAAAATCAGTAACAGGAAAAAAAATAAGAAATTGCAAATGTAGAGGCATTTTTGTTTCAAAACCATATCATTTATGATAGAATCACACTGATGCAAAATTGAAAGGATGCAAAGATGCAAGAAGGCTGAACTGGAAGCACACCATCCTGAACTGTGCACATGTGTACCTGAGTGTGGGTATGTGTGCACACACACCTGCTGTGGGAAGGCATAGGGAATTACATCTGTCTCTAATACATGGCTTTGTTATATGATGGGTATTTTGTTTCAAGTGTCTCCTGCCTGGAAGTTTAATGTACATCCCTAAGAAATGGCAACTGTAGGTCAGTGGATCCCAGATGTTTCTCTGGGCTGCCTCCCCCTGTATAGCTCACCAGGGGGAAGAAACGATCCATGCATAACGTGATCCATGCAAGGGATACTCCAGTGGGTGCAATGATCCGCACACACAATTTTGGCTCTCTAGCCCTCAATGCCATCTAGTACACTTCTAAAACTGCTGCACATCTTCCTCAGAAAGCACTGTGATCCGTTAGTGAAGCATGACTGCTTTCACCTACAAAAGACGAGGCTTGTGATTTCCTGATGTTTTCCCCACAGGGTTACAAGAGCAAAAACTCTCTTATTCCCAGAGCGGTTTTAGCCTGACTCTTACCAGAGAAAAGAGACAAGGGATTGAACCTTTGAAGGCAGAGTAAGGACCTGACCTGAGGTTATGTCTTCTTGGAGTGTATTGTGTCAATCTGTTGTTGCTAAATGAGAAGCATTTCTGTCCCTGTTCCTTCAAGGTAGGCAAGCCCTGGACAAGTACAGGTTTTCACTGGAAGGGTAATACCAAAGTAAGGTTGTGGTCCTGGGCAGATGTGAGTGGTGCATCTGATGGTGAGGAGGATCTAATATGGGCCGCCTTCTCAGTCTTTCCACTTTGCTATTTTTGGAGACCTTTAAGCTGTGCATAATTTCTGTAACTAGTTACCTGATCAAAGTCTACACTCTGAATGAAAAATGCAGATACCTATTCAGATTTCTGACTTCATCTTAGGAAGACAGCAAAAAAAAAAAAAAAGAAAATACGTTGATCAGTTTTTAGAGAACATCAGCAACAGGGATGGGAGAAGTGTTCTGAACACAATTAAAACTCTAAAACCAGAATTGCAGCCCAAGAAACTGATCAAGCTTCTGAAGCTCAACTTCTCTCATATCTCTCCCTGCCTTCACTCAAGACTATAAATGCCGAAGCAGTAAGAAATCCTGCTCACAGAGGGGTCTGTATCAATAAAAACACAGCAGGCTTGAAAGCTTTGCAGGAGGCTTGTTCTCACCATTTTTTCACCTCTCTGTTTGAGGGTTTGTTTTTGTTTTGCTCTCTTCCTCACTTTCTGAGAGAGACATGAATATACTGTAGATGGTGTTGATTCATATCCTGCAGGAAAAATTGAAGAGGCGAGTGATTTTAGCATTTCCCATTGCCAGGTTGAGGAGCAGAAAATAGCTGCAGAATTGGAGGTATTGGCATAAGAAGGGGTGAGGAGAAGATAGGTGAGAAGGAGGAGTTGAAAGATTTCTGTAATCAAGCTCTTTGTTCTCATTCCCACTCTGCAGAGAAACAGCTTTTGAGTAAATATCAGACCTTGCTTTACTTTTGTTTACAGTATTGAAAATAAGCAGGAACATACTAGCACACTGCAGGAGAAAACAAATCATGTCCTTTGCTTCCAGCCATGCCAGTGGTACGGCCAATTGTGACAGGGAAAGCCTGTAATCCAGTTTCAGTAAATCAAGCACAGCTGGGGCATCAGCAAGTCTGTGGTTTGCTTTTGTCCCCTGGGACTGGAGCTGTATTAATGTTGCATGCACAGCCTGTGGAGCTGGGGTAAGTCACAGAAGTCTGGATCTGGGTCTGAGCTCCTTCAGAGGTCACAGCTGCTTTGGCTGGGGATTTTGGGTTAGGCTCATTACAGATTATCACTCTGAGCTCTGGTATTCTTTCTCAGCGTGGAGTTAACAGGCTCCACATGGTGGATTTGGAATCTAATATTCAGATATGGAGAGCCCTGGGCACTAAGCCCCAATCTTCAACAGGAGCTGTGCACATGCTGAGACTTGGGCTAGCAGGTCCTGCATGTTGGTCAGCAGTGAGAAAGCATCTCACTCTGTTTCAGACAGTGGAAGGGGTTTAGAGCCTCAAAATATACTCATTTTCAAACGCTTCAATAAGAAGAATCAAATATATGAAGCAACAGAGCTGTATGGGAAATATTTAAATGAATTTCAAAGGACTTCTCCTCATAATCTGTTCTGTACATAAAAGGGCATGGAAGGAACAGCATTTCTTTTAGTCAAATAACTTATTTCTTTTGTCAAACCTTGTCCTTTGTAAGGGCTGTCTGCCCACAACAGACAGATGCAGAGATCTCAGACTGCAGGTATTTTCCATCATTGGCTGTCTTCCTGCATGCCTGGCCTATTGATGTCCATGGTGATCTGCTCAGAGACTTGCACAGGAAGGAACACTGTCTCTTGACATTAGGATCCTCTGTTTTGACCTCTGGGAAAAGGTGTTTCAGAGCGAATTTTGCCTGAGGCGGGCTCGGTACTATGAAATCCTCTCCTTGCAGCACCATGGGGGCCCAAAGGGAGATGCAGGGAACTGGGTTCTGCTCCACGAAGTCTGTGAGGAGGCGGGAGGGAGGGCAGAGCCCCAGCGACACACAGGAGGTGACTGGGTTTTGGCAGCGCCCTCAGAGATCTACAGAGCCTGAGGCTTTATCTGCAGGGTGGCAAACATCTGACAAAACAATCTGCTGGAAGGCTCGTGGAGGGAACCTTGCAGACTTTCCTGATGCTTGCCCAGATTTCCTCACACAGGGAGCAGATCTGGCACGAGCTCTGTGAGCAGTTTGATTTCCAAATGCACCGTGCCATAAATTCCATCAAACGGGGAAATACTGCGGATCAGATGGTGGGCTGCAACCCACCCATCTCACTCCATTTGTGTGCCTAAACCAGCTGGGATGCCAGCTCCTTTTTTTAAAGTTTCTTTTCTTTTACTCCTTCTTTAATCCAGTGTATGAAGCAGGCTTGTGCATGAAGGGAAATCTGCAGCACGTTATACTAATGCTGTCTCCTCTGAAGCGTTTGTTTGCAGCTCTGGAAGCCATCTTTTAGAGTCTCTGCGTGGAGAACACAGAGCCACCAGAGGGAGCGAGAGTACTAAATAAGGCAGTTTGGGATTTAAGCTTTAGTGATAGAAACACAGAAATCATAAAGAGCTAGAAGGAGAGGAGGGGTGGCTCAGAAGGTATGTGGTTGCAGTTAGACGTAGAAACCTCAAAGAAATTTTAAAGCTCATTTTGATGCATGTGCTAGGTGTTGGGTTTTTTAGTTGTTTTGGTTTTTTGATTTTTTTTTCTAATTCTTGATTTCTTTTTTATAGTCAACACTGGCTAATCTGCATAATCTGCCTAATGGCATAAAGATGTAGCTGTTACAAATATCTTATACCATCCCTCTAAGAGAAAGGCAAAAGTGGAATATTAAAAAAAGTGATAATTATGATCCTCAGTTGCACAGAATTTAAACACAATACTGTATCTTTACAACAGCACTGCTGAAGCAAGGTTTGCCTTTTCTATCACTGCTCCCTTGTGTGGCTGTGTGCAAATCACCCAAACCCAGATCCTCATTGATAACACGGAAATGTAACACTCCAAAAACCAGCACAACTCAAGTACCTAAATAGTACTGTAGTCCTATTTCCCCTATGCCCCATTTGCTCTATGTGTCTGACCCGCAGCTTCTTTCCCTCACAGAGAAACAGACCATTCTCAGGGCACTAAAGAGTGTAAGATTATATGTTTCAGGGACCTGAGGCTCAGGGGCTTTGATTGTCACAACTAGCATAATATAAGTGGGATTTTTAGCAACGTTATTTTTGGTTCAAGGACATCCTGGGCTGGTTTTCCGTGCAGCCATGCAGCAGGCATGCTGCTGAGGCTACAAGCCAGGCATTCTGATTAAAAAGTTAAGATCTCCAGAACTCTGCGGCATAGCACACACAGTATCAGTCTGTCTTGCTGTTACAGACGTGTCCTCTGTGTCTCCAGAGTTTTATCAGTTTCCTTTATTGTACTGGGTTCATTCAGGATGCAATGAATAAGGGTGTGTCACGTTTTTCCATTGCAGATTTTATTTTTCAATGAGTTATAAAATTTCATTCTTTGTTGCAATCTGACATATGTAGTTGAGAACCTGCTGCTTTTAAAGCATGCCTGGAAGCATTTTTGAACCAAATTGGCCTATTAAGAAAAAGGGGACTGCACTCCATAGAACATTGGTTCTAAAGTTGGAATTCATCCCCATCCTTCTCCTGATGTCTTTCAGGCCACACATAATGGTAGAAGTAATATGAATTACTGGTGTTAAATATCATAGGATCATTTAGGTTGGAAAAGACCTCTAAGACCACTGAGTCCAACCTTTAATCTAAAGCAGACAAGTCCACCACTAGACTGTGTCCCCAAGTGTCACATCTACACATCTTTTAAATACCTCCAGGGGTGGTTACTCAACCACTTCCATGGTATGTTCCAATGGTGGAAAAACCCCTTTCTGTGAAGAAATTTTTCCTAATATCCAGTCTAAACCTTTCCTGGCACAGCCTGAAGCCATTTCCTCTTGTCTAACACTTGTTAACTGGCAGAAAAGGCCGACCCCCACCTGGCTACAGCCTCCTTTTAGGTAGTTATAGAGAGCAATAAGGCCACCCCTGAAACTCTCTNCACCCCTGAAACTCTTTTTACTCTGAGCTAAAACCCCCTGCTTCCTCAGAGGTGCCTCATATGACTTAACTCTCCAGACCCTTCACCAGCTTCATTACCCTTCTCTGGACTCATTCCAGCCCCTCGATGTCTTTCTTGTAGTGAGGGACCCAGAGCTGAACACAGGACTCGAGGTGCAGTCTCATCAGTGCTGAGTACAGGGGGACAATCCTGGTCCTGCTGGCCACTCTGTTTCTGATACAATCCAGAATGCCCTTGGCCTTCTTGGCCATCTGGGCATACACTGGCTCATGTTCAGCTGGTTCTCAGCCCCTCCAGGTCCTTTTCCACTGGGCAGTTTTCCAGCCACTGTGCCCTAAGCCTGTAGCACTGCCTGCAGTTGTTGGGATGCAAGGGCAGGACCCAGCACTTGGCCTTGTTAAATCACGTACCATTGGCCTTGGCCCATCATCACTGTACAGCCTTTCCACTCCCCAGTAGATCAACACTCCTGCACAGCTTGGTGTCATCTGCGAACTACTGAGTGTGCCCTCAATCCCCTTGTCACTGACAAAGCTATTAAACAGGACTGTCCCCAAAAGTGATCCCTGGGGAACATCACTAGTGCCTGGCTACCAGCTGCATGTAACCCCACTCACCACCACTCCCTGGGCCTGGCCATCCCAGCTGGTTCTTTTTCAGTGTGGACGTAACGTGTTAGCTCCATAGTCAAGGCTGTATTGAATTTTGATTTTAAAGCAAGGGAAAGATTTACTGTTGAAAAATTAGTAGTACTGCCTCAAAAATCAGGTATTGTGTAAGTCCATGCCTTTCTAAACTGTATAAATAGTGTTCTTTATGGTGAATGTTGTTTGAAATGTGTTCTTTTAAGACGCTATTTTTAGTTTCTCATAACTTTGCCAGTTTTTCTGAGTTGAAATATCTCCTGCATCATGCTTGCCCCAGAGTTAATGCTGTTGGAAAAGTATTAGCAAAACATTCAGAAGAAACATTGTAAAACCAGTACACTGACTTCCCAGCATGGCACGTAGGAAAAGACAAGCTGCTTCACCCATTTTAGAAAGTTTCAGCCACCATTTGGTTGAAGGACTCTCATCTCCATGGTTTGCACCGCAGCAGAAACCTGAGTTATGAGCCACTGCTGACTACGTGTTAGAAACATGGGGGCAGCACTCACAAAGAAACCCAGCTCAAAGCCTGCCAGCATCTGGGCAAGTCATAAACCTCTGCACTGCAGGGGTGAGCAGGGTTGTTAAAGAAACCTGACATTCCTGCTGGTGAGCACGGTCTGGCAGGGCTGGGCAGAGGCCTCCCTGCAGCCTCATCACCCACATCCAGCACTGGGCATCAGGCGTGATGGCACAGGGCTGCTTCCACCAGCTCTCGCAGCTCACTGGGAAAAAGAAGAGCTCTGTGATATCAGCAGAAGGATCAAAAAAGTTTGGGGATGACCCAAAAGCAAGGAGCTGTGCACTTGAATGTGCACAACGGAGGACCACTCTCTGTATGCCGCCAAAGGGCAGATCACACTGTTTGAGGCTGGTGAATGAGACAGGATTCACCAGATTTAGTCGGACAAAACATTTTGTTCTCTATCCCCACTTCACACACTACAGGAGGTGGATGGGATTCAGGAAATGGCTCAAGATGGGGCTTTAGCAGTCCTTTGTTAAAAAGGACCTTCATCTCACTATAAAAATGGAAAGCAGCGAAGGGAAGGTTGGATGGGTCACTGAAGTAGTGTGTCCTCTGACTGTGAAACCCTTTGCCATCTCGGTGGGGGGGTAATGATTTCCTCACCAGCCCCTCTAAGATAACAGTCTCACAGTAAATCCAGTGTGGGACTGATTTTTTCAAGTATCTATCAAATTCAAAGCAATCTCCCTGGACAACACACAGTCCCCAGAGCTGTCCCCTGAGAAGCGACCTCCTTCCTGCAACACACACGCCTTGTCCCCTGCCAGTCACCTCCATCCTTCTCTTTGTACAGACTGATGGGCCAAGGCTGGGGCAGGTCCAGTGGAGCACCGGTGCTCTTGCAGGGTCAGGTCACCCTGTGTCCCTGAGCAAGTGGCTCAGGTCACTTTTCTTACTCAGGTGGCAAGTAAGCATTTGCATGTTCCTCACTGCAGCGCCTACCAGGGGACACCTGGTGCCTGCCTGGCAGCAGCGCTGAGCTTTCAGGGAGAGTCTGAGTCAGTGGGAATTATGCTTGGGGTAAATAAAACACTCTACCATAAATAAAGCACCTTTTAACAACATGGTTTGAAAAATCTGAGGCTTGGCATTTAGAATCAGGATTTAACAAATGAGGAGGAGGTTTTGATGTGCATTTTGCATCATCCGTAGCAGAGAAGGGGAAGAACTATTAATGTCATAAGGATGCTATGAGGACAAATCCATTTGGGAAACATTTACATACTGTTGTGATGGACCTATAGACAAATTTGTCATGAAATGACTGAAGCTTTCTTCAGGAATATTCCACTGAATTTTTCTTTTCAGGACAAAACAAACATACACAGTTTTTGCAACAAAATGCAAAAAAAAAAAAAAAAAAAAGGTTTTTAGTTGTTAAAAAAGGCACCTTTGCTCTAGATAGGATTTTTTTCCCTCAGAATTAATAAAATATTTTTTTTTCTTCAATTTGGGTAGAAATAATTTGAAATGTCAAAAGCTTTGTGTAATTGGAAAAAAACGCCCCACCAAAACAACCAGCTAAATAATTCTCTAAGAGAGCTATTATTTTGAGAAAAATCTAGGAGCTCTTTTTGTCAATCGCTACCTTCAGATGACTACAGTGGGACTAGAAGTTTGTTCTTCGATCTTGCAAATGCATCCCTGTCATCAAAGTGTGTGAAGTCCTTAGTAGCAGCATTTCGGCTTTCAGATTTGCATAAATCCAGGAAAGAGCATAGCATTATAGCTCAATGTCAGAGATTAACAAGGTAGCATGTTTAAGCAAAGTGTGATTATTGCTGACCAAAATGGATAAAGGAATACATGTGAATAAATCAAAAGAGTATATATAATAGTGATAAAAGTAAAAATAAAGCATAATTCTGACCATTTCTGAGGAATGAGGATCTATGATTCTGCTTTAGACAAAAATAAGGATTAAGTCAAGTAAATTAAAATTATATGGATGACAAGAGAATCAGACCCAGGTTTTTTCAGACAGGCTAGAAACAGCTTGTAGCAGGTTTCATTTCAGTCACTACTTTAAAATGGTGCAACAAATTTCAGTTAATTCTTATAGGAAAAAAAATCTGAATCTAAGCAGCAAGAATGAAAACAGTTTAGAATGGACAGTAATTTGGACAGGGTGATTTTCTTCAGTTATCTTGCTCTGGCATACATTGCTGTTCTATTGAAAAGAATACACATGGTTTGAAATCATTGTGTTTCCCATTGAAGACAGATCAGACAGAATTCCTTATAAAAATATTTAATATATTTTCTGAACGCTTTACTGCTGCCAGAATCGGCAAGGGTGCATTATCTAGAGTGCAATCAAATGTCGCGCTAGAAAAGCACTAAAGCCTTTTTAATTAAAAACGTCATAAAGGACTAAGTAAAATTATATCCTCTGGTTACTGTAACCTTCTCAGAGGGGCACTCGTGTGTGTGTGCTGGTGCCTGTGCGGGCAGGGCTGCGCGGGTGTGCTGGGTGCCGCAGAAGATGAGCGAGGCGGTGTCCGCAAGGTCCATCCGGGCGGGCAGCCGTGCCAGGCTCCGGCCGGGCTCAGCCCCGCCACGCTGCCCAGCTTCCCAGGCCGGCGTGCACGGCAAGCGTGGGGAGCACAGCCCTTAAGCAAGATGTGAATTTCGCAACGAAGGTGTGATTTAAAAGCTCCCGAGAGGCCGTTCCCGCTGGCACCGCGCTCCGTGCGCAGGGTGCCTCTGCTCCTTCTGCTGCCACAAGAAAGGCAGAGGCACGGCAAAGTCAGTGGAGCTCCGGCTGTCTGTGAGAGACAGAATGCGGGGCAGGACATCTGAAAATTGCTCAGAGCAGGCGGGGTCAGAACAGGCAGTTGTCCTGGGACAGAATATTTCCCCTGGGACACCCCCCAGCTCCAGCCGCCCTGCAGGAGGGTACAGGACAGTCACTGCTTCACGGCATGCGCTGCTCCCACCCACATGAAGCTGCTGCCTCTATTCCCACCCCTGAAGCATCAGCAAAAGAAAGCATTTCCACCTATAGCTTTCTGCTGCTTTTCCTTTCTGCCACAAATTTTCCTTCAATACCCTCTTTCTTAAGCTCCCTTCATTGAAACTTTTGCCTCCTTAAACCTTCCTTTCCTGTTTTTCACTTCCTCCCCCCAGTCCCAACACAGACCGTGCCACCACTCTGAAACCAACAGTATTATCGAATTTTGCCTTGAAAAACTTAAATTATAAATATTCTGCTGCAATATTCAGAATTCCCACTTTACATGTGCTTGGCCATTATATTAACCAGCAACACCATGCAACTTCCAAAAGTAACCATTGGTATGTTAATGTTGACAATTCAGGCATAATATAAGGATGAAGGTTTATTCTTTCAAGGCCAAACTGTGGGTTTTCTGTGAAACCCATGCAAAGGACTGGATAATGTTCCAATGCCCTAGCAGCAGACTGCAAGGCAAGCTGAGTCACTCACAGTATAATATTTTATGGAGTGTCTGAGTTCTATTGTTCCCTTGCATGGCTCTGGAAGTTCCACCACAATTTAGCCCCAAGGAAGTTTACATATTTTGAACAACAAATTGCTGGAGTAGCCTGTCCTTTTGTTACAAATTCTTTGAAACATGCGTTAGATGTGTCAGTACACAACTAACCACACAGACACTGGTACTCTCTGCTGTGTGTGTATTCTGGATGGAAAAAGTGCACCTTGCCATCTTTCTGCTACTGCATTTATTTGTATAACCTTTTACTTTTCTCAGTTTAATAAAATCTTGGCCAGGCTGACTTCATCCATATGCCTCACCAGCATGTTCCCTCAATGCATTCTCATCTGCATTATATCAGACATTCAGTGCAGAAGATTTAAATTAAAATAACAAAAAAGGTCTTTTCCCAACTGTACATTTTCCACTGCTCCATCCCCTGATGGCTGAAATGAGTGAATTGGACAAATTTCACCTATTACTGTGAGACAAATACTGGTTTTTAAGCAGTAGTATCTTCCCTTCTACAAGTAAACCAGTTCTTATTTTGCCACCAAAGTAATTTTTAATCATTTTGATTTGCTAAGGTGAGAATGTAATGGACATAAAAACTTCTTGGCACTTATGTTTGCATTCGTCACCTATAACAGGCCTGTTTATTTGCAATTCATGAACTTAAAATTATGAACTCCTACTAAATGCTTGCAATGAAGCTTTTGCTTCATTTTTTCCTGTCTCTTGAAGGTAAGCAAGAGATCTCACAATGCTTGAGTTCAATGCATAAATTAGCAACATTTTAATAGCCCTTACAGGGTAATATGACACTAGGATTTTCATTCAAACTAGGAAAATTGTTTGTGCTTTGATAAGCAGGAGATTCAGCAGCATTTCTCTGGGACAAACTCTGCACAGGAAGATTTGTGAATTCTGAGCTGATCCAGCCTAGCTTGCAGAGAATGGGCACAGCTGTTGGAGAAACTGAGGCAGAGACTTCATCTGGGTATTGCAGTCATTGTAGTATCTGTCTATAGCTTGTACAATTCAAACAGTTACAGTTTAGGAACCTTTGCAAAGCCCCAGAGTTAAAGGTTGAAAATATCAAGTACTGTTTTTTGGAGTGGCAAACGGTGTCTGATAACAGCCAGAAGAGGAGTCACTACAGCTTCTTGAGTCATCTGCTCTCCTCCTGGAAAGAGAATTATTTTGTAGTAGTCCATTAAACATTCTCAGGACTGTGCTAAGAATTTAACAGCAGCTCAGCATGCAGATGTAGCTCAAACCTGTACCCTATTCTGGAGTAGCAGTCTCTGCTTTCCCAAGAGGTACATGAAAAATATCTGAATTCATCATTTTGAGACACAAAGAATCTGCTGGTCAAACTAAGAATGTGCTTTGGATTATCCCAAGTAATCTATATTACCTAATTTAAAATCCAGATTTATAAATCTCACATCACCACCAGGTCTTTCAATTAATGAAAGGACCTTTGAATTTTATAGGAAATGGAGCGAAACTAGAATTAAAAGCTGCAAAATTTTTCTGTACATGATTAGTTGAAACATATATGCAGTCCCTGTTATCAGAGATACCTGAGCACTTCTTAGTCACTGCAGCATTGAGAGCCAAGCCCATTCCACAGACTGGAAGCAAATGTCTTATGTAGATTCAGTTTTCTCATTTAAGAATTATTTTAAGAAATTAACAATATTTGAAGTCTTAACTATCTTAATATGTGAAGATAATTTCTGCTTTCTGCTCCAGTGAGATTACTGCCCATATTGCACTCTTTCATTACAGTAAGCCATCACAGAATCATAAATAAAACAACAAATCTTCGGCATATGGAAAACATTTTTGAGTTGACAGGACTGAAACAAGTTCAGAGTTACAGGTAGTTGCCCTTCCAAGACAAAGACTATCCTCAGGCTGCTCTGGCTGAAGCACGAAAAAAGGCAGCATCAACATGTCTGGGCCTCCAAAGGCTGATAGACTTCCTCACTTGCCAGCTGTCTCCTTGGAAATCTCCTGACAGCAGGTGAAGTTCGTGTGCTGGTTGTAGTCTAGACTTTGCCTGGGCATCTGAACAACTTCCAAAACAGTTTACCTAGACCTTGGATTTCTGCCAACAGCAGCCAATCCAATGCAGACACCTACCTTGGAACAGTCTTTGTGCAGTTTTTTTGTGTCTTCTCAGGTGAAAGATTGGCTTTTGTAGTACAAAGGCTTTTGAGGATCTGCATCAGCAAAACCCAGTAGTAGTAAATACAAGTCTGACATTTCGTACCTGCTGTTGAAACAGAGGCAAAAACGTATGTTGAAGGGACTGTCTGATATATGTAAACATGTTAGGGGCACTATAGTGATAAATTACTTCCCTGTTATGCCTAGGAGACAGAAGTGATGCACATGCAGCATACTGGCATACTGTCACTTCTCTTCCCAATGTAGCAGGAATCTGTGAAGCTACAACTCTTATTTGGTTATGCCAGGACTGGCCAATATTAAAATGACAAAAAGAAATAATGTCTTTGCTATCCCTTATCAGTGATTTTTTTAGACAGGGCCTTATTTCATTTTATGACAGTTTCTCTTTGTACCAGCTTAAATCTTTCTAATCATAGGTAACTCAGAATGAATTTCTAGACATTATACATAGTGAAAATACATAATCTGATTAGAAACTGGTACTGCAGGGAATCTGCAGGAAAATGCAATGATCATTTTGGAAGTATGTGTGAATTTGAGGTTTGCTTATGCTGAAACAGTAAAACGCCCCTTCCATCTTACATCAAGAAGGTACAACCATTGAAGGTTTTCGGGTGAGTAAGACTGTGTTTGACTGCTCTAACTTCACACCCTCAGTCCCAGTGTAGCATTGGAATAGTCTTTAAAGTAAGAGTAAGAATATACTGTACCATCATTATCTTTCCTGCTTTGTCATCAGAGAATATTAATAATATTCTTTTTTATATGATAATTCAGCACAGAGCATGGATGAATTTCTGTATAAGTAATTATATGTTTAGAAGCCACCTTTCAGTGATTAGACTATAACCAGTATTGCTGTCTATACTTAATCAATACCCCAGGTAATGTCTGACTGTGGAACAAATTCCAGCAATGCTCAGAGTAAAAAACAATGTCACTGCCTCCTGGCTCAGTGCTGACTCATCAACCGAGATGTGTTATCACTTCTGTAACCATAACTCACCTTTGAGCTTCACAACACTGATCAAAAAAAGCTTTGGTTCTTCGTATACTTTCTATACTTTCTGAATGAAATAACAATGCTTTTTTTTTTTCCATCTTCCCTCTCCCACATTTCAGTGCAGTATCAACCAGGCAGAAATATTTAGCATATTTCCAGCACTAGGCTGTAATTTTAATTTTTGTGCTGCCTGCACATCTCTAGACAGGTGTTTGGAAATGTAAATAAAAAGCAGTGTAGTGTGGGACTCAGTACACAAACTGCTGCAGAAGACTCTAGCAGGATGAGAAGCACAACATCTATCTGTTTAATAGGGCAACAGGCTTGTGTAATGAGCAGAAACCACAATTTAAAATCTTTACTGCAGCTCCCTGACTAAAATATAAAACACATTCAGAGGAGGCAGGAGGTGGAATAGCAGAGCTCCAGCATAATGTGGAGGGCAGCGCACAGCAGCTCAGTGAACCCCCTTGGTGATGTACAGAGGAAGGGTGTGACAGGCTCTTCAGCAAGGCAGGAGCCAGCAAAGAGCAGCGGGCAGTGCCTGCTCTAACGGCCGTGATGCCAAGCAGCCAAATGGCTCCGGACGTGTCTTAAAAGCGTGTGCTCTGAGCAGGTTTCTAAGCAAGTCATCCATTTCCAGCATTATGCGCCTGCGGTTAAAGGGATTATACAGAGGTAATCCAGTTCTGGAGGAGATTAACTTTCAAAAATAAGAGAAAGCTTCTGTGGTGGACACATTTTTGGCTCTGCTAACTTGGGTGGAGACTTAGGCTGGGTGGGGGAGGGAGGAGGATGAATAACCTCCACTCTCTGTTTATCTCCCCACTAGAGGCCTCCATACAACTGTCAAAAAAAGCTTTTATTGTCAGCATATTTTTAGGCCACTTAGATGACAAAGTGCAGAAACCAGTTAGGCAGCCTTCTACAGAAAGTGAAGCCCTGTAACAGCTCCAGGCACAAAACTGCCCCTTAGGTAATGAAGATTTGCACCATTGTCTGGTTGCAGTCCTACAATTAGTACTATATTTGTTTATTTAAAGCTTGATCATGACTTCACATCAGATGGGCTTATGCAATGTGATCCCACTGCCCTCAGTTATGCTGTTTTATTGATATTGGTGCAAGCAAGGTGAAAAGCAAGGAGGTACCATGCAAAAACATAATGTAAACAGCACATTTGATTTCTCTGTATATTGTTATATCTTTTAGCAATTGTTATCTTGAAAGCTACATTGAGCTAGCTACATGAGCTCTTTGTCTTCCCATTAAAACAATATTTCAAATGGCTCTTACTTTCAGAAGCTGCTTTTCAGTGCTTCAGCCTTTCCAGGCAGAACCAGTGCTGATGCTAATGACATCAGCATCGATGTCTATCCCACAGACCATAGTAGGTCTCTAATTCCATCAAGAGAAAGACTTGAGGAGTTGGCTAATGTCACCAGAAAACCTCAATGGAATTACAGCTGCAATTGTGAGGGTCTGGAATATTTCACTTGCTGCAGGATGGGAATGAAGTGCTATCACTCAGCTGCCTCTCTGCTGTTCTCTGAAGCACAGTCTTATTGAACCATTCTGAGCAGTGTAGAGAGATGAGGAGAGGAGACATCTGTTACACCTCAGAGTCAGTGGAGGTGTGTCCTCAGGTTTTGTAAGCCCAAGAGAATTAGGGGACCTCCACCCACCAGCCTGCAGGCTGGGCAAGGCATGATTTGGTTGTGAAGGACTGGTTTCCAACAATGGCAGAGAGTCATGGTTACAGGAACTTTGTGCTGGGAACAGGAGGTTAAATTCATTACATTGTCTCAGATGTTGGGTTTAACCCTCTGTGTGCCCATATTTGTGTTATGTACGTTATGTATACTGCCAATATTTTTTCAAGATTTTTTGCAGCTGAGGTTGCTCTTTGTTTCAGCCTCTCACTTGCAGTGAAGGAACTTTTTCTCTCCTCATCTCATAGTAGGAATTTTCTGTGCACTACTGCTCAGATAGCTAAAGACTCTACTGTCCTTCTTCTACTTCTTTTTCCTTGGAAGCTAAAAAATGTATTTCGGATGAAACCAGAATATATATATGTATATGTACTCTGCCACGTGACAGCTGCAGCTATACACACCTATGCATGCCCTGCCAAAAACATAAAGAAACAAAAAAACCCAGGCCCAGTAACAACAACCAAAAAACCCCCAAACAAAACAGTATGTTAAATAAAAAAGGCATCAATGTTATACAGTTTCATTAAAATCAGAACAAAAAGACATATGGGCTGCATCTGTAGATGTGACCCCATTCTCCCCCCAGGAACACACAGCTTTCTCTTCCTGCTGTAGGCAGAGGTCAGTGATCATATTCTGCTTACAATTTCTGAAGGTCACCTTCATATAAAACCTTCCTTCTTACTCCAGATTCTCAACACTCATTGCCCAAAACTTTCTTAGCAATGCTATATTTTGAGGAGCATTATAATACCTCCTCTGGCCTCCTCCTACCCCCAGCACCCAGTTCCATTCAGACTGGCAGAGATGTTATCATGCTTGCTTTCCCCTTCTTTCATCGTAGGCTCTTTCAGAAACTACTCTTGAAGCTTAGTTATGCTCCCAGGCTCCTTAAAATATCACAGATTTCCAGCACAAACTGCAGCCTAATAACACTAATGAACAGAGAGCTTTTATCTTGCCTTTTTGCCAAGTTCAAGTATTATTGCTTATACCTTCCTAGTTGCCCCATCATTTTATCTGTGGCTGCTTGGCGTGATGATTTCATGAGCTTTGCTGGGGAAGAGGTAATCTAGCCAAGGAACATTTTCAGGCTATCTGACAGCCTTTCTTTTCAAAAGATGTATTGTTCCTATTGGAGTTTACTATTTCATCCAATTCATCTTGACATTTTGCTGCTTGCATGGTGAGCTCTTAAGGAAAAAGATGGTTTAGTCTTTGTCCTCTTTACCTCTACCCTCATCTTGTTTGTTGTTAGCCTTGAAAGCAGAGCAATGGCTATCTATATGCCAAAAGAAAAGACAACTGACTTCCTTCTGGGTTTATCTGGCCTGCTTCAAGCTAATTTAAAGAAGTAGCCCTGGCAGGCCGTATAAATGAGGATATAAATGGTCATAACCTGTCCAGGAAGACTTTTAAATGCACCTAGCAGGTTTAAGAGCACATATCTAATTGTGCCTAAATCACTTATGTTCTTTTATAAAATTCCTTATCTCTAGTGCTCTCCTGCAGTAAAATAATGAGTCTGCATGGACAAAAGGAGGGAGAAGGGTCTTGAACTCTGAGACTGTTCAACTTATTTTAGAGATATTGTTCAATAGAAAGGAAAATGAAGCCTTGAAAAAGAACAGTGTCTCACACAAAAAACATTATCTTTAGTCATAAAGATAGCCTCTTCTAGGTGGTACTTTAGGTTTTATTTTTCCCTGGCAGCATCTTTTTCTTGCAGACAAAGCATAAATCTTAAGTTTAATATGTCTTTTCCAAAGTGATCATGTGCACTTCTTTAACAAAATATACGGAAAGCATTATATTCCCATGAGAAGCTGTATCATTTCCCATCTGGAAAACTCTTGCAGCTAAACTTGAGAAAACAGAACTGTTTTCCCATGATATTTTCTTTTAAAACATCTCATGCCAACCTAAAATGGAAATTTTGAATTTTATGACAGACTGAATCTTTTATTTTTAATTATTTCCCTCAGTTTGGAAACATCAGAGCACTTATTGCATTTTATTTTGAGAATGTCAGAAAGTTTCAGTTCAGTAATATTAGAGGATTTCATTTAGACCATGGCAAATCACAGTATAAAATATTAAATACTGTATATATGTTATATAGAGGATAATATTAATATTTAATCCTTAGGTCAGAGGAAAATGCATGAAAACAATAAAGCCAAATCAATTTATTTTAATACCAGTGAAGATCTTTATGTTATTTAAATGAAAGAAAACTCTATTAGTAATTTTGACTTTCTTTTATTGCGAGTGAAAGTTTCAGCTTTGCCAAAAATGCTATCTTTACCATTGAATATTCTCTTCAGTCATGTCTCTCTGTCTCCTAAAGGAAATTATAGAGCTGGTAGTGGCACAGAGAAGGTCAAAGAAGCTCAAAGATGTGGAGTGGCTGTTGCAATCAAATACAGGTCTGGCAGCTGGAAAGGGGATGAGGGAAGATCTGGCATTGTGGTGGCCTGGAAAAAGTGTATCAGAATAGATTATTTATTTCCTGTTCCAGTATAAGAACAAGAAAGACTGGTGGTGGAGTCAAAGTAGGCAAGAGAATATGTTTCCCTGCAAAAGTGCACATAACCCTACATGTGCAAGGATCAAACATTTACTGAGCAACTGGACAAACTGTATGTCAGGCTCAGGGCATGGAGGTGCTGCCTCTGGTTCGGGAAGCTCCTGGACTGTAAATGCCAGAAGCCAAGGGAGGGTAGCCAAGTTTATCTGGCCCTCCTTTGGCTGTCTGGTCTTCTTAAAGGGATTCCCAGAGTCATATTCTAAAAATGTGTGTGGAAATGGCCCTAGCCATAGCAGTTGCTTGTTCTGCATTGTCCCCGATAGGCAGGGTCCTCGTGAAACCAGATCCTTACCCGACACTGAGGCTGCAGAGAGCAGTTCTGTTACAAGAAATACTCCTTAGAGGTGTGATGCAGAGGGCAGGCTGGTCATGCCGGCTCATTTTCAGGTTGTTATCTCTCAAGCAATGCGGCAAGATTGGGGTACAGACTTCGGACAGCCTGGAGGGATGAGCAGCGTGTGTTTAGCCAAGTAACCACTGGATGACACTGTTGTTCCACACAGCTACAGCCAAAAGACTTCATCTGGCAGTGGAAATGTGCCTTGTAAAAGAGAAGTGCAGATGTGAGGTTTTAAGTGTTTAGTGTATTCTCTGTGTTAGTGCAAGGGGCAAATTCATTGCATTTGCCTTTGTGTATGTCCTCACAATTAAATGCTGGCTTTCATTCCTTGGCGTTTAGGTTAAACAGCCTGATTCAATCTGCATTTAGCCACTATTGCCTGGCTTCTCCAGATTCATAGCAATGAAGAAAATAGTAACTTCATATGTCACACAGGGCAGCTTTACTTACAACATCACTAAGAAGATTAAAAATAAATTGAAGCATATGTCACTTCAAAGGGGGCAAGAAAAGGACATCTGCATTATTTGATGCATTAATGAGAAAGTTCTGCTGAGACTTGATTTGAACTGTATGGGAAATGATGCGATTGGTAAGCTTGCAAGTTAAATGTATTTCAAATGAAATTGTTTCTGAAATTTGTATTTAAGCTAGGTTAAGGGATGCTTGCATTTTAAACTTTGCCTTCTGATATCTTGTTCATAAATTGAGCTTTACCCTTTTAACTTTGAGGAGTTACAATTAAAAAAAATCAAAGCAATTTAGCTACAAATATCTAAGGCTGCATTTCAGTAGAATAAGCAGGAACAGCTCTCCTGCCTGAGGCAAATCTTATCATCCATGACCATCTGTACAGCTACAAACTAACTACCTTCGGCACTGCATGATTCTGTAGATGTTGGGCTATGGACTAGCGAGTTAACATCCATCCAACCTGATTCCCATCCCCAATACTCCCTGATATCCTTGATTCTGTATGAAATATACCCAAAAATGTGGAGGTCTAGTTAATTTTTAACTTTCTCATCTTTACTATGAGGTTGAGGATAAGTAAAGGTCAGTAATGTACAGCTGGATGTTAGAGATGCATGGGTAGAAGCCCTCATGAAAAATTCACGAGGAACAATATGAGTTTCTCCACGCCATCTTGGTGCTTCTGGTTTGTACAGCTCAGCTGAGGAAGGCTTCTTTGCTTCTGAAGGAAATATGACTTCCAGGAGGCTAATGTTCTGTTTAATGCATTAGCTTTTCCCCTTGGGACTCAGTTACAAATGCAGCTCAGGCCAAATTGATGAAATATCAGTTAATATGGGAATCTGACAGCTTGGAAAAGACACAGCTGCAGTGAAATAGGATAGTTTTAAGGTGATAGAGAAAAATCTAAATATATGAAGACCAGTATTTGCATATGTGGATCTTTTAGAGGAAGACACTGACATCTTATTAATGAAACCAGAAATAATCAGTCTGTTTTTCCAGAGATAATTTCTCTGCAGTTCATCCTAAGGGGGGATTTGTCATGGTACGAAAAATCTAGACTTAAACCATAGTCCATTTGCTTTATTGTTAGTATGACATTTTGCTGCACAAAGGTTTCATATATGTCAACTTTTTCGGCATAAGCATATCACAGCTTTGTGAAAAATTGGGGTGTGGACACTTGCCAGATCATAAACAAAATGCCTGCCTTTTGGTTTACCCTGAAGCCATAGGGATTGTTTCAGCCAAATGGAAGAAGGCCCAGTTTCAAATCGTTTCCCACATAGCTGTGTTCACAAACTTATTTTAAACTCATGTCAAGAAGCCAGCAGAAATTTTGTCTTTCTGTGTGGAATAGCCAATGCAGGTGGCTAAATAAAACATGCAATCAGATGTAAAAATGTTTCCAAACATTGGTCTTAAAAATACATTTGAGTGAAACAGTGTGCCTATAGTTGACTGACACTGTGGATCTCCATGAGGTTCGAGGTCAAGTCCTCCCATCAGTCCATGCAATGGTGGCAGGAGCACAGACCAGTCCTGTGGGTTATACTGGTCCCCTTCTGCTGTGGTTTATTAGCGTGGTCATGTTCTATGGTGTTTGCATGGCTCCCTAGGTGCCGCAGTGTGACTGGGAATGAGAATTCCATTAGCTGTGCTTGGGTTCAGGGTCCCTGGGGAGGCAGTGACTGTGGGGACATCCGGCCCATGGGAAGAACCTGGTGCTGAAAGGAGCCCTGCTGAGTCCACTGTGTCAGGGGCTGCTATGCCTGTGTTTGCCAGGGGAGGCAAAGTATGGATATGTACTCTTCATTGACAACCTGGTGTGTTGTATATGTCCCTATCAAGTTATGTGAGAGCTCCATATTTTGAGGTTACACCCTGCAGATGGAAACATTTACCCTGAATACTGCTGGGACTAAGAGAAGCCAGGAAGAGAAAATCCCTCAGACCTGGAAACTGCTTGTGTGTCCTTGGAGAGGTGGGAAAATCAGAAATGTGATCTCTTCTGTCAGTGTTTAACAGATATTATATAGTGGTATACGAATTAATTAGTAAAGTATTGGAGAGAATTTAATTGCATTCGAGTTTCAGAGTAGATATTCCAAAAGTTAGCTTTTTTTATAGAAGATATGATGAAAAGAAACAAGAATTGTTAGGAAAAGAGAGGATAGCATGAGGCCTAAATACAGATTTAAAGAAATTCCTTATTTCAGGTAAATGGAAAAAAGCAAGAAAAAGTCCACTTGAAAAATAAACGTGCTTATGAATACCAGGGCAATTTATTTACTGATTTATGTCTGAAGTAACAGTTTTAACACTTTTAGATCCAAACCACTTTCTTATAATTTTTCCCTGATCCCCCCAAGACTACAGACACTTAAAAATTACTGCCAAAATTACCAAATTACTAAGGAAATCTTATAAACCATCCCAAACATCTATCAGAAATTGCAAACAAGATTGCACTAATGAGATGATAGAAAAAAAGGAATTATAGAACAGATCATTTGATGAGAAGAAAATTAAAACATAAACCCCGACAATAGGATTTATAAAGTCAGGCTAATTGTGTTATGGCCTGAAGTTGCGTCAGAGGAGGTTTAGGTTGGATACAAGGAAAAGGTTCTTCACCCAGAGGGTGGTTGGGCACTGGAACAGGCTCCCCAGGGAAGGGGTCACAGCACCGAGCCTGACAGAGTTCAAGAAGCATTTGGACAATGCTCTCACGCACATGGTGTGACTCTTGGGGCTGGTGCTGTGCAGGGACTGGAGCTGGACTTGATCCTTGTGGGTCCCTTCCAACTCAGTTTATTCTGTGGTTATGTGATTCTGTGCTTAACTTCACTAAATGCTATTTAGAAAACTTAGCAATTATTTGTCATTTGAGGAAAAAACCTTCTTTAAGTGCCTCTGTTTTTCAAAAATATATGTTTTTAAGGCAAGATTTCCATAAAACTTCTTCAAGCAAAATGATTTCCAAGGTCAGATCTGCTAGAGAACACAGGCCAGGCTTTCAGTCAGTGTGAAAGAGCATCAATTGAAGGCAGCTGGAAGTAGTGTAATTTATACCATCTGAGGAGCTCACCTTCTTACCCAAGGTAAAGCAAGAACAGCAGAGCTACTCTCATTAACACAGTAACGTTTTCTTTTCTTTTCTCCAAGCTTTGGTTCTTCATTTCTCTTTAAAAGTTTAAGCTTCTGTCTGAAAGCTACCTTATTATAGTATTAATAGGAAGGAAAATAGTTGTTTCAGCTTTGGTCATGCTTTCAGAACAACCAGTAAGTGTGCAATAATTTATTTTTGCTACAATCCTGTAAAATAAATTGGGGGTTTTTTCCATTGTACATATGGAGACACTGAAAACCAGGGTGAGGTGGCTTCTCTATGGTGAGTAAATAAATCACTTTAAAAACATCCTGGTTCTCAGGATACACTAGGTTTTTGCCTCATTTGGTGATTTCAAGTAAAATTAAAGCAGAAGCCTACACTTAAGAAATTACTTTGCTTTATAATCCACTTCTGTAGAGGCATCAATCATCACTATAGATTACATATTCTATTCCATTTTGCTTGAAATATAAGAAATTAGCTTCTGCTATGACAGCACAAATCCCCGTTTGACAAAAGGGTATATATTTACAAATGATCCTTAAAGCACTTTTTCACCTGTGTCAAAAAAGGGACACAGTGCCAATATTTTGAATTCTCTTCCAGTTATTTGTTTCATGTCCCCATTTTAGTCTGTGCTCGGAGAAGAAGACTGAGTTGCCTTGTGTTTTTGCTAGATGGTGCCAGAGCACACTCCCACTCTGCCCAGTTCATATAACTGGCTGGAGCAAAAATCTAGCTGTTTATTGGAAAAAATCCTGCACTAAAGCATGAGCTGTGTGGTTCTGCTGATCTGCACTGGTGCCTGGGCAGAGCAAAATGCAAAGCTTAGCTCTGTATAGAAGAGACACTACTTTCTGTTGGTAAATTGAGCAAGTAAGCAGAATTATTTTTCTATGTTTGAAATATGAAAGAAAAAAATGTACTAGGTGATTTTGATCCATTAGCTTATTTTTGAAACTAGGAGTCTAACTAAACAAATATTTGTAAAAACAATGCAAGCAACATCTATGTATCTATAAATTGACAACATATAGTGTACAACTAATGTTGATAAGTCGTTTCCATCAGGGACTCATAACTTGTCAGGGTTGTTTTGCCTTCTCCCCTTTCTTCTTTTTTTTTTTTTTTTATTTTTTTATTCTTTTGCCTTTTCCACAGGTCTGCAAGTAATTAGCATGGGTGAAGAATTGCCAGAATACAGTTTTGTCTTGATGTGCATATGTCACTGCCATAATATTACTGGAAGTGTAATAATTTAAATGGTGAAACTAATTGCCTAGAAAGTGACAGCACTGAATGTGCTCTTTCATGGACTGTTCATTGTTGACAGTGGCCCATTAGATATGATATTATGTCAGTTTTAGTAGGTCTGCAAGAGAAACTGTATTGTTATTACTGCACTGTATGATGAGAAATCATCCTTTGCAGGTCTAAGTGCTGAACCTGTTTTTGAAAGGTAAGTGCAGGACACAAAATACGGATCTCAGTTATGGGGGGGGGAGGTACATTGCTGTACTGATACCCATTTGCATTGATGGAGCAGAATGAAACATTTATTGTTCAAATTAAAATAACCAAAGAAGAAAGTCTATTCTGAACATACTATTCTTCTGGATCAGCACCTTTTTTTGAAGAGTGCTGGGCACAATGTGGGAACAGAGTATAAAAACCGCTTTTATGGGATTGGGTTTTTTTATGCTTTGTGAAGCTGCTCCCAGTTTCAAAGCAATTGGAGAAAGTGCGTTCTTTCTCATGGCCTTGTCAGCCTCGGAGGGAGAGGGTAGAGTTGGAAAGGTTAAGTTCTCCTGAACACCATAACAAAATCCACAAGCAGGAAGATGACCCCTACATTCTCAGATAGTCTGTGCATGGACAGATGGATGAAGAGTGAGCACAACTCACCTTAGAACTGAAGCCTGTATTAAAACAGCTAATGAACTGCACAAAGGGAAGCAAATCAGGCAGACACTGTGTACAGGGCTAATACATTCTTACTGCATTATAAATATTTGTATTTTTGAAGATTAATGGACTGGAATATTTTAGAATGAGGTCCGTTGTTTATCCATGAGCTGCAAACATGAGAGATAGCTGCAGTGTGAGTTTCCCCACACCATCCTGTTAATGACCTCAACTCTGACCCTGGAAGTCCTCTTGAGGGAAAAGGGGAAATTTGGTCCAGATCATTTATGGCCATTTCCTGTGTAAAGCCGTGCAAGACACTCACTGCTGACATTGCAATGTGAGCTACAAGCAACTGCATGATTGCAAATTTCTTAGGGCTTTAAAACTGGATGTACTGGAAACTGTTAAGTTAAAAGCTCAGTTTTCAAATTAAATGCTACTCTTTGCACCAGTACAAACACTGGATCATCTTTAATGATCTGAGAAATACACTGAGAAACTTAACCTGAACTGAATTAACACTTGACTATACCTCTATTCAAGCAGTGATTCAGTTCCTAGTCTTAAGCATTCTGCCAAGAATTCCTGCTAAGGTGTAGTCCAAAGAAAGACGTTTAGTTCAGGGATGGGAAGAGCAATGGGAGAAGGTTAGGTCTTGTCTGCTGCAGGGAAATGCTAAAGAAGGGATTTTGTTATCAATTGTAGTCTGTGACTTGTTGTTTGACCACAGGAGAAGACTGAGTACAAACAAAACAAATCAATACTTTTCTTTGCTATCTGAATATGTGCTTCACTCAGACACGAAATGCATCTACTTTATGCCCTTTATGGCCTATTTTTTTCAATTGTGGTAACATAGTCAGGTACCCTGACTGGCCAACAAGCAATAGTTCATTAAGTTGGTGGTAAGTTAATTGATTTTCTTTGCTAATGCATATCTTAAGATAGACTACCCTTACAGGAAGGGTTCAGGAGGTGGTTGATCCACATTAAAACCATATAATTATGCTCCAAGTTTCATAGTTATACAGCCTGACCCTAGCCACTGCTGGATTCCATGGTGGTGAAGCAGCATATGCTATACAAACAAAGGGGCAAGACGAGATGAAGAAATATTTGTAGGAATTCCCAGAGAGTGGGGACTAAGGAACATTAAAAAGTTGGAAGACAATATAAAGATACAAAGGTTTCTTGCCATGGTCCTCAGCACTGTAGTATCCAAGCTTACACAACCATTAATAGATTTGTACTTCCTCTGTCCCTTGGGAAGAGAAAATAATTTTTCATGTTTTTGAGATAAGGAACTGTGGAACACAGTGAACTAACTTATCTTTCCAGTGTCTCCTTCGATTGACCCAGAATTCAGCCTCCATGTATGCAACCTGACTAACACACTCTGATAATGATGATATAGATCCATCTTTTGTCCTGGATTGAAGCTATCTCAGGACCAGAAATGTTGTACCTGGAATATTTATAATGGGCACTCTATTGTTCTGCTGTGACTTTAATTTTATGATTTAGAGAGTGTAAAGCACTAATGAAAGAAGACTGTCCATTTGTATGGATCATTTTAATTTAAGTAATAGCTGAAATACAAAAATTGTACTATAGCTGCGACTATGCATAAACAAATAATTGCAATTTTGAGACAATTGGATATTTCAGTGGGGGCAATTTTTCCAGCAGAGGCTCATACATAATTAGGTTTTGCTTTCCAAGTTAGTGTTAGTGCTCTCCAACTACAGAGAGAGTACACACAGACGTGTCTGGTAATGGTGACTGATGTGGTCTTGGACAGAAGGGAGTGAGGAGAGTGATAGAGACATTGCAGCATTTCTGTGTGCTTTCCCATAACAGTTATTTTTTTACTGTTACTGCTACAAAGACTGGTCCTTGTACATTTTGATTTACCTGATCTTATTTGAGAAGATGGGGTTAAACCACCTGCAGACATATATCATCTGCATTTGACTCTTGAAATGTCAAGGCAGGAAACACATTCTGTAAAGAAGCAGTGCTTTGGTTTCCTCCTTCTCACTTTTGAAGGTGTGTAATGGTCACAAAGATCATTGCATCAATAAGAGATGGGATTTGTGTCAACACCAATAAATAAACACAAAGAAATTATCAATCTTACAATGATTTTAGGACATGGTCAAATAGCAAAACAAATATTTCTTCATCAATCTTTTAGCCATGAGCTTGACTGAGTGAAATGTTGAACACGTGGGTGGGACTGCAATGAGGGTTGATCAAGTCAGGTGAAAAAGATTGAAATTTTCTCATTCTTTTGAATTTCAATATTTAAAGCTTATTTTATTTCTGTCTTGATATATGAATGAAACAAACAGGAGAAAAATTTTTTTTAAAAAAGGAGCCGGCCTTTCTTCCTCTTGCCACAAAACATCCTTCCTGACCCAGAAAAAATAACTATTTATATAGCCAGAAAAAGGAAGAGAAGGCACAAAGGATATTAGGGTGGAAAAGGAATAAGGAATGAAAACAATCGGTGAATATTTATCTGGGCAGGTTTGGTATGGGGATTTAATACTTGCTTCTACCTCTTTGTTTTCTTGAACAAGATGGAGAATTTATTAAAGACATGCCCAGATCTCTGAAAAATGTGTTTTCATGTTAAGTTAGAACAGATTTTCAATTCTTTAATATTTACATATGCAGTAAATAACATAGCCTCCTATTTCGGTGCCACAAAATTGATCTCCACTGTGGATTTTACAATACCAGATTTCCTAACCTCTTCAATAAAGCGTGGCCTTTTGTATAAAAAGAGGAAGAATCCCATGGTATTTAAAATCTCTTTCTTTTGACCTTTCTTAAGGGTACATATGATTTGCAGCACTGTATAATGTGTTAGCAGCAGGCAAGACTACATCTTGAAAATCGTTCAGAATTGATAACATGTCCCCATGCACAGGATTCTCATACACAATTTCCTTTTTCAAAGGAATCTGAGTCTGCCATTTTAAAACTGACAATAGTGATGCTGTTTGGTTTTTTTTTGTGTGTGTGGTTTTTTTGTTTGTTTGGGGTTTTTTTGTGGGGTTTTTTTTGTTGTTGTTTTTTTTTATTTTATTTTGTTCTGGGGCTTTTTAAAGGTTTCAATGCTCAAAATATTTATGAAATAACAAATTAAGAAGATAATACTGCTGTGGGCTACACAGAACAAAGCAGGGGCCAATACTGCCAAAGCATAAAAGATTCCCTAATCTGTATATCTGAGTCAACTGCCTCCGTGACTATATCTGATAGGCAATAGGCACTGCTTCTCCTTTACCTTTCTTTTTAAAAGGATTTCAATACTCTCTTAAGCTTTCATATGAAAAATGCAGAATCAGGGCATATATCAAGGATAAAAGGATATGGTAGAAGAAAGACACCTTTCTGTTTTTATTGCTAGCATTTCTTTTTTTCTTTTGTAAACTTTCTCTGTCACAGGCAGTTGCATGAATATAGTGGTAGTCCAATTCTTTTCAACAGCTTTCATTTGAACTGATGCACGATAGATTTATATTGTCATAGATTCTTCATGCTGAATTTATTCTTTCTATTTCTAAAAATTAATGCCATTGCTATAAGAGACATCTCCTGAGGACAGACTTCCCTGTTCAGGACCAGCATTTAATGTCTTGTGTGTACTTGTGAGTTCCTCATAAAAGAACTCTATACAGTGTAAGAGAAAACCAGTACTGAGTTTTCTTCTTCTTAAAAAGAAATCACTAGAAGGAACAATTCATGATAGAAAAATGACTAGCTCGACAGCACATAAGATTGTTTTATGAAAACATTTTAGCACTGATAACCACATCTTAGATGCAATCCACAGCTGATGGCAAGTCATTCTTGTATCTGTTCCCACTGCATGTAATTAGCTTCCAACACATATCCACATCATGCGTTTTAAATCTTCCTTTCATCTTTCTACTGCAGTACTGATGTCTCCAGCAATGGATTCTTAAGCAAGCATTTTATGACAGATGCTCTACATAGTCATTTTATATCTGTGGCATCAATAAAGCAATAAAACTTAATTGGTTACTTCAGCATGAAGAAGCATATTTCTGACACCTTGAAGCTGCAGATTGACAGGTTCACTGGTGAGGAGAGGAGGTAAGAGAGGGTGGGTCAAAGCTGATATTGCTTTATGAATTACTTCTTAGGGTGCTAGCTTGGCAATCACTCTGCTGATAGATGAACCTTATCTCATTTAGTTTGGTAATGTCGGCACAGCTGTGATATGCCCAGCTAGAGCAGCACAACTGAGTGCAGCTGGGTCAGAGCTTCTGAGGTTTAGGTTCTCCCTGGCCACAGACCCCCAGAAAAAATTTTAAGCTCTTGAACTCATTAAGAAACTTGTTAATATAGATGACTCAGTGGGACCTCTGTCCTAAAGTGCAGAATGCTGTAGGTGATGGTAAGCAGCAGATAATTGTAATGGTGAACCCAAAGCCCCCAAGCATGTTGATTCTGGTTTTTTGATGAAGGTACAAGCTTTCCATAGCTCTCTATAAAGGGTCTGTGCTCCTCCATGTGCTGATCATGTTCATATGGAAGCATAGTCCTGGCTGCTCAACAAAGGTGACAAAGATGGTTACACTCAAAAATAGCATTTGAGGCATGATCTGACCCACTCCAGATCGTGAAGCAGCATTGTACTTATAATTCTGTAATACTTGAAAAGATTTTGTTCTATAATTTTTTAGAGGGCCGTACAGGTGCCTTCTATATAATATTAAAGTAAAAGTCCTGCTGTAATTTTGCAAATATCCCTAGCGTGCTCTCTGATTAAAACCAAAGCAAACAAAACCCAGGAAATTTATTTTCTGAATGATGGAAGGAAATGAGCCTTTCAATGAATGTATATCATCCCATCCTCAGCTTTTTTTCTTACGTTAATAAATTACCAGGATTTTATTATTTCCTGTTCTTTTCTAGAGAACGAAGATGAAAATGTGGATAGAACCAGGCTGATTTAGAGATAGTGATTGGAAAGTTTAATGCACACAGACTTATGACTACAGTTTATGGCTATTTCTTCTCTCCAGTAATCTGCTAACTTAAGTCATGTATTATTCAGCAATGTTACTTGGGTTTTGATGGGGCTTCTGCAAATGTTGAGGTTGAAAGTAGGATTTTCACACTAAGTTAGCACATATCATGTTGCTGGTGAATATAGATGCTTTTTTTGGCAAACTGCAGCTGGGAAAATTGCTCACATAGTCCTGAACTTCTGTGACACTTAACTCCATCACTGACCTCAAGCATCATCTGTTTTCACAACACTTTCACTACTTTTGTTTATTGAAGGGTGCATTCAGTGCACTTGAACGATGTCAGAGTGATTGAGCTCTGGGCAAAAAGACCTAAAAAGAAACAACTGTCCTCTCTTGCTTGGCAGAGAGGACAGTGTGAGCTGGAAATGCAAAGACTCACTTCCCTGCTGCTTGCATGGGCCACAGGGACTACAGGGGAAAACTAAAGAGGAGCCCAGCCACTACTGTGGTCTACCTGATTGTCTCCCTCACTTTTTTTCCCTCATGTCTCTCCCTATCCCTTCCTCCCACCAGCCTACACTACCACTAGCTTTGAAACGGAGAGTTGAATGATAAAGTAGACCCTCAACCCTGCTGGAGCCTCTGCAAATCCGTGGCTCTCCTGAAGGGCTCAGAAGTTCAGCAGATGTCGCCAGCAGCCCCTGAATGGGAATGAATTGCAGCTCTTGATTTGAAGCACATTTTTAGTGTCAATGGCTTAAGGGTCTTTGCAACACCTGATTTTCTTGTGTGCATCCATGTGATGTTCAGTGGAATGGTGCTTTTAGAATGGTGTCCTTTGCTCTATAAACTTCTTGAAAAGAAAATTTTGCGAGGCTTGCACACAAATGAGAAAGTATTAAAAAGCATGTAGATCTCCCAGTGAGAGATACAGAAACATTTTGGTCAATGGCTTGTGAGAGTCTGTGCTCTTACCCTGTGCCACAACGTTCCCAAACAGGTGTTCCCTTCAGCTGTGTAGTTCTTCCAAAGCAAAACCTTTGAAATAAGAATGTGCAGGTCTGGGCTTGATTGCATTACTATGAACAGGACTGGGGGCTGTGATGTTATTCACCAACCATCTGAATAACTAGATAAAATTGATGGTTTTCTTATGGTTTGATTAGATTTTGTGTCAGTTCTTACAGTGACAGATTCAGAGAAAAGAAATAAAAAGACAATGTAATGTAAAAATCAATAGTGTGGTGGGGAGGGAATGCAGACTGGGAAGTTTTGCATGGGGGTAACATTATATTGAAATGTTTAATTTCTTCTTTTATCTTTTTATATTCATTAACATTTAAAGAGACTTCTAGGGATTTTTATCTTTTATAATGACTACAGCCGTTTTGCTGAGCTCATTTCCATTACACAATGTTATTTCAGCTGCTAGGCAAGAAGATAATGTGCCCTTCATTAAAAATAGCTAGGAAGAGAAGAGTAGCATACCCCCCCTTAACAAGCATTTCTTGTCCCTTATCTTTTTTTTTTCTCTCTCCCTTTCTTTTTTTTTTTCCCCCTTAACATGCAGCTCAGATCTTTTGTCTGTGGAGAAGTTTGATTATGCCTTAATCCAAATGGCCAGTTCAATCTATTTTAATCCAATTAACCAATTCAAACTATGCTGGGTGTCATAATCCATTTCTTAATCCAATTAGCTGTTGTCGTTCTGACTGCGGGTGAGGACATTGCAGAGCGGAGGCTGTTGTTTGTTTTCAGTTTCAGAATGCAACACGATGTTGCAAGCTAGTTCAGACTGCTTCCCTAGCCCAAACAAGGCACGAAAGTGAGAAGTGTCAGCAACATTTGCATCCTTCCTGGGTTTGATCTATTTTATCAATAATTAAAGTTAGTAGAACTTGATTCTCATGATCAAATTGGATTTATCTCTTTGATATTTTCTTTTCATGAAACTGAATTTAAATATACCATTTGCTGGAGACAGGCAAAAATTACTTGTAAACTTAGCTGGTTTAGCTTGTGGTGCTCAGCTTGAGATGGTTCAAGGTTTCTCTATATTTTATGAAAATCAGGACCCTTTTAAGCAAATGCAAAGTGGCTCTCTCAGTTCCATAATTAGTCGTGAAAATCTTGCGCTTTGTATTTTGCATTTTCAAGCTGATAGGCTGAGCAGTTTACCCAGGGAAGTGCAAGCTTGGATCTCATTGAAACATTCCAAATACTTTCCTGTCTGACTAAGCCTGAATATTTATGAACATATATTGTAATTTCAGCATTATAATCAATTCTCATTGAGAACTAACTTTACGAGTAATATTTAACTTTTGCTTTTACCCAACATGGAAGAAATACAGAAATTTTTGGAGTTCACATATTAGGGAGCTACTGACTGCATGATCTATAGTCAAAAATAACATAGTGGACACAGTCTTTCCAGGGCTTGCTTTGTTAAAGTCCTATTCAGCTTTAAGGCAACTACACTTTCCAGTTTGATTTTCCTTTAGACAAGTCGTATAATCTGATCTGAAAAGGACTTGAAGTTATTTTCTATGGAAAATCAGAGGAAGGGTTAAATTGCTTTTGGGCTGTTAAAATCTCTCTTCCACATACTAAATCTGTGGTGTAAATCTGTACTTGAAACATGAACCAAAAACTACTGAAGTGTACACCTCAACAATATATGCTTCTTTTACAAGTATCTCCCTGATTCTGGCATCAAAGGATATATGCCTTAACTTTGCTACAATGATATTTAAAAATAAATTTGAATCTTCTTTTTTTTTCCCCAGCTTGAGAATTGCAGTATTTTGTATATAAATTATGTATATTCCACAGTAAAAAAACCCCAAAACAACAAGCCAACAAATGCCACAAAACAACAAAAAAACTATAGCAAAGAAAAAAGAGATTAATGTAGCAGGCAAAACAAAAATTACCTCTGAGAATTTCAACAGACAGATTGCTTTTCTATCTGATTGTCATACTTTCTGTAGTTATGATATTGATATTTTTTCTTCATGAGTCTAAATCATGTAGAAGGGCTGGAGACATGGAACATTTAATCACACAAAGCTGGTCATGAGATTGGTGAGATTTATGAACACAGGGGAAAACATTACATGAAATCATCAATTTACAAATAAAAATAGACTGTTTTCACCAATTTTTTTTTTATGTTAATGGAGAATTGATTAGATGCTAGATCTATTTGGCATCTAAATCAGGAATTCTCCACGGACCTGAAGCCATTAACATTCTGGGCACCTCCATGGATCTTGAACAGTGCTCATGTTTCTTCAGGATCATACCACTGGTCTGTGAGGCTAATGGAGACCTGCTGAAGTGACGAGTAGAGTTCAGCTCCAGATTCAGAGTCATAAATTAGATGAATGCATAGATATCTATGGGCTGTGGACCTGCATCTGCCTGTAGACTGGCCTCAACACACAAGGCAGAGATAATTACAAAGACTATTGGACAGAATCATAATGTGCCAGTAAGAATTTGAAGCTCGTAAAGGGAATGTGTCTTTTTGCCATTGCTTTGAAATGATGTTTACATGAAACTCCTCCATTTCCTTCAGATCATGCAATGTCCTTCTGCATTGCTGAAGCTTCATAAACAAGTTATTTTCAAGAAGAATGTGCAAGGACACAGTAATGGAGGTTAGCTGCAGCTATGAATTTTATGAACAGTTTGATGGAAACCACATTAAATGGCAACATCAACCCACAAATCAGCTTTGCAATGCTCTTACTCCAATCTGGTGTTGAGGGTGATCCACAGTGAATTTGCTTTTCATGGCCACCATTTCATGCAGTATCATTTATCAGCATACCAGACTCTTGTGCTGCAGGAAACTCTGGCATTACGTTTTAGCAGTGTTAACAACTAACATTTTTACAATGCTGCTCATGTAAGCAAAGTAAGTACTGTAAATAACATCACAAAGACTACAGTAATTGCTCTTTTTGTAATGTGCCTGTTCATTGTGCTATCACCCAAGTCATAAAGCTGTCACATCCTCTCCATGCATTGTCTTAGAAGAGTAGCACAGTTCTACTCAGACCAAAATGGGTCAAAACACAGCTAAAGGTGATCCATAAGCAGAGGAAGAGCTGGCTGGTACATGGAAGAAAGAGTTCCATTATTAACAGGAAAATTCTCTCTGAGAATTATTCCTGAAAGAGGAATACTAGGAAAAGTAAAGATGAGGACTGTTAGAATGTAAAATATTAGGTAAAACAAAACACAGCGCTTTGGGATTTTTTCCTTATTTTGACAAAGCAATAGTATCCCAGAATCCTTTGGCTCCTGTAGTCTGAATGAATGTAATCCTTTTTGGGTCATTCACTGTAGCCTGGTGTCCTAGGTTACAATGTAAGATGTGCCCAAAAATATGTATTCTATCACCATCTTCATAAGCTGTTAAAAAGCCGGTGGGGCAGTGTTCCCCACCTCCTGCATGACTCATCCCTGATAAACTCTGGGGATATCTCCTGTTAATGGGCCAGCTGTTGAAACCAGGTGGGGCAGTGTTTCTTATCTCTCCCATGACCCATTCTCCCTCCAGGGGGATATCTGCTGTTAATGGGCCCATCAATGCCTTGTCTCATGACTCACCATCCCATTGTGAGATGCTCCACCCAGGAGGAGGAACTAAGCGTTCCCATCTGTATATACTCGGAGGTTTGGAACACCAGAGGCTGCCCTTCCCTCCTGGATTTCCAGAGGACAAGAGCTACACAGCCACCACTGGACCTTCCAAGGAAGACCAGACCCCTTGACAAGATCACTGCTTCAACAGAACCATCACTCCAGCAGACTGCAGGCACTGTTTAATCAGACTGCTACCAGCATTCTGATCGACAGGGTGTCAGGTTGTATTCTGACTCTGTCAGTGGTTTTTCTTTTTGTACCATTGCATTTATGTTATTTTTCCCATTAAATTGTATTGCTGACTTGGAGTCTCTCACTGGTTTGCTTTCAAACCAGTACACCTGGCTTGCAGTTCTCCCAGGCAGAGGCTGGATCTCAAATAGGGTTGGACTCTGCTGTTCTGTTTTTCCTGAAGCGCGCCAAGGTCCTTCCTGGACTGGGAACTCCAGAGCTGCACTCAGAATTCCAGGTAGGATCTCACTAGAGCAGAATAGGGGGCCAGAATCAGCTCCCTCAAAGTGCTGTTCACATGAAAAGCTGACTGAAAGCCTTCTAGAAGTGTAATTTATTTAGAAGTAAAGCATCAAAGAAAACATTAAACATTTAAACCACTAAATGTGGCATACGGTCATACGAAGCTTTTCCCTACAACTTGCTATGCTCTTGTTACGGAAAGGCACCAACATCTTAGACTTTTTCTATAGAATCTGTTTATTTCTTACTCTGCTTAACCTTTCAGTCTGTTTCCCTAGCCCTATTCTGAGCAGGATTTTCTTTTCTTCTCAGGAGTCCTTTAACTACTCATTAGCTTTTGAGTTTTCAGGTTCTGAACTTGGAAAAATAAACATCTATCTTATTAGTAGATGGGGTGCCATGTACTTGAGGTTAATAATTTTGCCCATTATTTTTGAAAAGCTGGCATAAGTATTTGTTCTGGGAAGCCAAGTGTTGCTTCCTAATTAGTCTTCTATGCATCCCACTGTTTAAATCAAAATACTTACAAAGGAAATTCCTGAACTCAGTAGACTATGTAAAGCTTTCATTGTAATGCTACTAAAAGTAGTCACATTTTTTGATTCTAAGAAATGAGATCAAAATAAGTGCACTTCAGCAGTAAACAATGAAGCTTTTTTTTTTTTTAATCATTTGAAGGCAGCATTGTATCACTCTTTTGTGCAAAGAGAAGTTGATGGCCTTGCCACAGCCCCTTGCTGTGGAATAGAGACCCTTTGCACTGTCTGTAGAAATATGTGTTTGGATACAGAGGTCCCACATTTCATTCATACTGTTGATAATTTATCTTTGCTTACAGTGCTACAGCTTACTCCTTCCATGCCTCAAGATGCATGTAGGGAGAGCCTTTTAAGTTTCAGAGCAAACAAAACTGAACAATTTCTGTTTTAAAATCCTTATTTCTTATTAAAAAAAAATTCCATGTGGGCTTTTAAAATTATTTTCATAAGAATAGCACTGGAAAGAACCACATACTTCACCAGTTCACAAACAGCAGCATACTAAATGTCTAGGTTAGAAAAATCTGCAAGACACCTACTAGGACATCACTACAGGACATCTAAGAGGTGTCTAGACCACAAAACTCCCCTGAAATTCAACAGATTACCTGAACAGAATAAACCTTAATTATAAAATAGCTGAGAAAGAGATTATCCTCCTCTTATTTGTGCTCTAATATCAAGGAACTATTCCTGCAATTTGCATTCTGTATGTAATTTTTAGAGAGCCTGAGTTTGGTGAAAAGAAGTAGCGTGAGAAATAGTCATGTTGTTGTTTAATGAGAATTTTTAGCCCAAACATTCTCCAGAAGACTTATATGCCAATATTACAGCACTTTGAGCTTGATTAAGGTGCCTAAACATTAATGTCTAGGTTTCTTCAGAAGCCTTGGGATATAAAAAACATATATGGGCTCTACACACATGGCAGAAGAGTAGATGAAACCAGGAAATGCTTCTCAACCAGCAGCTGGAGCATATGTAGGACACTTCAAATGACATATAATAGATATCAAGTTACACTTAGGATAATTATATCCTATATATATATATAGCATACTAGGTATAACTGAATAATGTAATTGAGTCCTTTATGTCCTGCTATACCTGTTGGTAAAATAAGGAAAACAAGAAATACACAGAATATGAAAGAAATATATGTCTGTACAGACTCGTGGCTGGAACAAGTGGAACAACTTCCTCAGATTTCAAAAGAAACTAAGTCAGCCTCTAACATGGTTGAACAAACAATAAGTAGCAAAAGTGGTTCTCTAGCGTTGTTTAGCCATGCAGAATGTCCACATCAAAACCCGTTTTCTATACTTCTCTCTGTTTAAAATTAAACTTTTTTACAATGATTTTATTTAGCTAATGAAATATGCTTTTAGCAATGTAATTTTGTTGTGTGACATTGATGCTGGATATTCAGAATTTAAGCTTCTCTGTGATGTTGGTGAGATCTAAGTGTTGGATGACCAAGCAAGTATAGAAAAGTCAACTAAGCTATTAATCTTTTGGGCAAAGGTTGGAGATGCAGCAGAGATGACTGGAGAATTTTAGCAGCTTTTTCTTGCTTTCAGCTGTAAATTGTGTTGAGAGACATGATATTATGAATAGCTATGAATAGAGGGCTGCTTCAGAAAATAGCATGAAAGTGTTGCCCAAGCAGTTGCATTCACCATCAAGTCTGAAACAACTTTCTAGGTAGTTTAATGTAACTTTCTGAGGTCTGTGGATGGGCTTGAGATGGTATTCATTGCTGACAGCTAAAATCTGAGCTGGCTCTTTTCCCCCTTTAGCAAAGGGACTGTTGTGGTGGTTCAGTCCCATGTGGGACTGTCTGAGCCACATGGGACCCGCACCCCGAAAAGGGTCCGCTGGCTGGACCTCACCGCAGGCTCGAGCCCTCAAGATTAGGGCGAGATACCCCAAGGCCCTGCGAGAGCATGCAAACTGTTCCTCCTCAATTGGTCCCTCTTCTCTCCTCCCTACTCCCCCTACATAAGGTTATGTTCCTGAATGTTCTACACCTTTTAACGCCCCACTGGCTCTCTGTTCTTCCTCCCTGCCTCCCTTATCCCTCATTGGTTCGTTGAGAGTTCCTCCGCCCCTGTACGACCCATTTGCCTTGCTGTGACTCATTCTTAAGAGTTTACTCCTACCCTTTTATAGCCATATAAAACCTCATGTCAGCCCTTGTTTGGGGCTCTTTGTGCCCCCCGCTGCCTGTACCCCTGGATCCTGTCACTGGATAAACCCTTCCTGTTTTACCCTACGAAGAGCCCTTCCTGCCTCCTTTGTCTCCTCTAGCGCCTTATTCATCGGTGGGTGACATGGACCCTTTCGTGTGCCTCCGTGCACCCTCCCACTGTTGCAGACTGCTCCAGCCATCCTCGAGCCTGCAGTTGNGAGCCTGCAGTTGGGAAGGAGGCGGTCGCCCTGCCCCCCTGCTAGCCGTGGTCTTGTCGCGTGCTGTGTCAAGGGACTATATGCATAAGTACAAAGTTGAGGTAAAGCCCAAGGGGCAAGAGATCCCTGAAGTCCCCAAATGGTGGGCGGCCCCCCACTCATGATGAAAGGAGACACCTTCCCCCCTCGCCACTCCCCCAGAATTTCCCCATTGGCTCACATGCCTTAGTCCCGCCTGTGTTCCGCCCCTGGGCCCTTGGATAGTTGGTTTTGTGACCCCATATAGGGGAGTGCTTGAGGTGACCTCGCTTTTTTTCGAGTTTTGGATCTCCCTGCGGTGGTGTGCTGTCTGCTTCGGAATAAATCCACACGAGGTGCCCTCTGGATTCTTTGTCTCTGGTAACGCATGAGCTATCCTAGCTAAGGTGTGAGCGTGTGTTTAGTGCCTTCCACCGGCACGGGTGAGAGAAATCTGCCAGCTGGAGTGCTGTACTGCACCACCGGGCTGATCCCCTGCCAGGGATGGTTTTCGGGTAAATGCGGTCAGCTCTCAACCCCCACGCGTCTCCGTGTTCAAAACAGTATGTGATATACACTGTTAAAAGGGCTGCAGTTAGGAGGGGGAAAAAATAAAAGAAAATAAAAATCTGCTTATTGTCGCTGCTGTGACCGCTTGACCGCCCGAAAGGCCAGCGGGCGACGTGCAAGAGTGTCCGATCGAGCAGGGACAGCTCGTTGCCTCCTTTCGGTGGCGAGCCCCGTCGCGGGGCTTTTCCTTCAGCTTTCTGCCCTGAATGGGTCGGGTCGCAGTCGTGGTTGCTTAGCAGCAGGCGCAGGCAAAGGAGGAGAGAAGGATTCTTTGTTGCAGTTCTCCAAGTTTTTAATTCTCCCCCCAGCAGGACAGGGGAACGCAGAAACAAGGAGGGGAGCAACCAAAGAACGAAAGTAACAGTTGCAATGGGTTTTTAAACTACCCACCAAAAGGGGAGGAACAGGGGGACAAACCAATAGAGATTTGACGGGTAATGACACACAGCCAGTGGAGAGGGAGTCAGGGAGGGACTTGAATGAACCAACAGAGAGTACAACTGAACAGAACTTTCTGGATACAAAATACATAAACATGAACTAGGGGAAGAACAGGGGAGGGGATTCCCCAAGACTGGCAGCTTTAGGGCGGGGTCTCAGACCCACTTTCGGAGTTACTGTCTCTGGTGGGAAAATCCACCCATTCAAGCCCAGAAGTGGGCATAGCCACCGCAGCAGCATATTCCTGTCCTGGTGGATGCACTCTGGGCCTGGTGGAAGCCTCTGAAGAAGGAAAGACAAGGCAATTTCTTCAGAAAAAGAGCCCAAAGAAAGATCTAAGAAAATCTTCTGAATCTGAAGTGGGGATACAGGCTGAAGATACATCCAAAATAGCAGCCTTGGAATTGGATTATTTTGAATGCAATATTAAGATCTTAGCCCAGTGCCTGGTGTGGTTTGATAGTTAGCGTGAGCAACACACCATTCCAAACAAGCAGTTTGCATGTGGAAAGTTCACAGTTTAGAGACCAGGGGAAATGAGCACAGCTGGGGTAGATCACAAGAAATGCTGAGGTCAGGCAGGCTGGGGATCCATCTTGCACTGTCTGTGGAACGGTCTCTTTTTATGTCGATTCAACAAAGACAAGTTGACAAGGGATAAAAACTGATAAAAAGAAAGTAGCTATCACACCTTTTACAGAATGTGTGAGAGCTTGGGGTAGGGAGAGAAGTGTATATATGGTTATGTCTCTGCTTGTTTAATGAAAAATCCACAGAGTATAATAAACCTCATTTCCATGAAATTAGCGTATGGGTAAGGCTTTGTAGGATCTAAGAAAGGCACTTTGTTTGAACACATAGGGTATGAAAATTCTCATTTTAAATCTTTAATTAACTTTTCCCTCTCTTCATTATCAATCACTTATTTCAACTATTCATAGCCTCAGTAAGCTTCCTCTGGTGGCTAAGAGATAAGACATTTAAGAAATAAAACGTCAAAGTCTATGTTGCTTTTATTTGTGTTGCATTTGAATTTGACCAGAATGCTTTGGGGTTTTTATCAAATATTTGAGTGAAGGGAGTACTAAAGCTGATTTGGTTATATACTTCCTGGGGATGAAGAATATGAGTGTTCACATGTAGTCTCTGAATGAAAGCTAGATAAATATGCATAGACTGAGATTTTAATGTCAAATAATGCACATGAAATTTCTCCTGGTATTGTTTTAACAGATCACATGAAATCTCTTGGGGTGTTCTATCAATAGATGCAACCTTGGAATGAGATTGAGGAAATGGGGGAATTTATTGTCATATGACTATCAGTGAATAGCAGTACCTGAAAAAAAACCCCTCAGTGTTCTTGTTTATTTTGGTAACTCATGCGCACTCTCTTCGCAAGTAAATATTGTAAATTTTTTGTATGAAAAAAACCCCTTTTTCACTATGTCATGTTGTTAATTTCCTTGTTCCATATCTAGTATAACTTACAAGTCTGATTTACTAGCTTGCAGTGTAGAGATGTAATATTTTCAGTCTTGAAAATCTTGAAGATCCCTTGGACAACTGAACGAAATTGTAAATGTCAGAGTTACACAACCCCAAATGTCCTGCCTTCATAAAATCCTGGAAGATTACTGTAGTCAGATGGAGAAAAATGCAAGTACAGCATCTGACTTCAGGGAGGCTGTGATCTATGAGGGTCAGGCATGCAAACTGAGCTCTAGGATGTGTTGCGAAAAGTGATTCCAGGAAAAACTGAGAAGTATTATTACCAGTGTAGTACTCATCATATATTGCAATTATGCAAATAAATTAAACAGGACCAGGATATGGGCCAATCAGTGGTGCATGGCCATCCCTACCTTCAGCTAGTACAGTCCTTGCCTGGTTTTGGTTCAGGCCAACCAGCACTTCCCAGGCAGTGCCTGAGCACAGCTCAGGGAATAATGTGGGCTGGGAACAATTCTCTGGACAGTGCTGAAAGCCAGAGGAGTGCTTGCCTGTGCAGAAGTGAGCCATGCCATGTCAACTTATGTCCTTCGCATGCAGCTTATTTACCAATACAGATGTGGCCATCTCAGTGAAATTAATTCATTAATTTAAATTAAATGCTTCCGATTGTTATTGTCAGGAAAGTTGCATTTAGAGACCCTGCAGGTAAGAGATACTGGGATGACCAAGGAATTTCAGAATTTAGTTTAAAAAAAAGGACTAAAGGAGCTTGGCTGGTTTAACTTCATGGGAGGTTTGCCTAAAAATAATGCATATCAGAGAAGTAAAAAATGTATTTTCAGTGAAGAATAGTATTGGTATAAGAACAAATAAGTTCAGATAGTGGCCACGAACATAATTTTCACACAAGGTAAAAATTATAAGAAGTTTTTTTCTACTCTCTGCCAGAATGAATGCTCATTTGAAGCAGATTTCCGTTTGGAGTAGTGGACAGAAGGTAAATATTGGGTTCAAAATGGTAAAACCGTGGCTGTGATTACACAGTGAGATTGGTACTGCAAAACGTGTCTGGATTAAGCTAACTGAATGCGTTCTTTCAGTTTTCAGCTCCATGGTATTGGATATTAAAACAATTGGTCAGCATATGAATTTTTAAGGCTAATTTGTGAGGGAATATGTTTGGACTCAAACCACCAGTTGAAAATTTGACTACAGTAAAATTTATAGTTCCATGTAATCATTTTAGAAATGCAGCTACAACTTCTGTAAACATGATTTTTTAATTGTGCTTAACAATAAATTCTTTCCTTGTTTTACTAATTGCTGAGAATTCAGTGTTCACCAAGTAAAATGCACCAGTAAGTTCACAACTGGCAATTTCTCTACACAATCTAAAAATATCTTTCTAAGAATCTCATCCTTTTCCATCTTGATTTCTGACTTAAGCTTTGATTTTGATCTACAATGCATAATATTGTAACCAGGGATTATGCATTAATGAAATGGGATGAAAAGTAATTTTTAAAATAAAAGTCATTACCATGGCCTTCTCTACACTCAGGTCTAAAGCACTGTCCATGATCAGAAAGTCCAATAATTTATTTATTTTTAAATAACTAAAGGAGATTTGTAGATAGTCACTTTAGGAGCTTGAACCTTAGGATACACACTACAGCACTATGAGATATGCAACAAAATTGTTCTAGACTGCAGCCCAGTTGTCTTGCAGTAAGTTGAATTAGGTATTGGTAGATGACATTTAGCCTTGGTAAATTCATTAGAACATGAATTTTCAGCTCAAATTCAGATGTTCAAGAGAGCATCTTTGCCATGGAGAAAACCTCAGTTGAATCTGTTTCTTGCGGACCTGTTACTGGAATGCAAAGACAATTTTGGCAAAGGGATAAATGAGCACAGTTTTAAATTCAGATGAATAATGTATAGTTCTAGCCAGAATTACCAAATGTGCTTATTGTTAGAAAACAGAGAGTGCAATAATCCCTTGTTTATGGAAAATTGGCACATGCAGCGTATAGCTCATGACATAATTTATAGAGTTTTCTGTGGAGTCCTGGTAATTATTACTGAACTATTCATTATTGATCTCATTTGGAATGTTAATGGATTTAAATCCAGCTTGTTGAAATGCAAAAACAACCACAAAAAATCTCTTGGTTTTGGGCAATTCTGTACTCACTGAAGCCAATGGAAATGTTCCCACTAATGTCAAGAAATACTAGATCTATCTGAATATGGCTCTATGGTTGTTTTTATGCCTGCTGTGTTACTGTTTAACTCCATGATGTCTTCAGTAGCTTGTACGTGATATGGTCTGTGGCAGCATCCCTAGGCCTGTCTCATCCATAGGCAGTACGTGAAAGAAGGCTGCAACAAAGATGGAGAGACACTATAGACAAGGGCATGTGGTGCCAGGATAAGGGGGAATGGCTTCAAATGGAAAGAGAATAGGTTTAGATTAGATACTAGAAAGAAATTTTTTAGGGTGAGGGTGGCAAGGGAATGGCACCGTTTGCCCAGAGAAGTTGTGGATGCCCCATCCCTGGAAGTGTTCAAAGCCAGGCTGGATGGGGCTCTGAGCAGCCTGGTCTAGTGGAAGATGTCCCTGCCCACAGCAAAGAGGCAGAACTAGATCATCTTTCAGGTCCCTTCCAGCCCAAGCCATCCTGTGATTCTGTGATTGTCAAAGCTTTAACAGCGTGAACATCATGTTGACACTTTTGGTCACTGTCAGAAGGGTCTCAGTCCGGGTGCTGGGGACAATGTAACAAGGATATGGAGAATATCTCCATTTCCTAACCTCCTCCAAAATTAAAAATGTTGTTGATTTCTACAGCGCGGTGAAGTTCAGCTGGAGCATGTGAGTGAAGGCATGCTGTATCCCCCTAAAAGGCTGGTGTACATGCACGTTTTTCTGTGGGTCTGGAGAACATGACAGCTCTAGCAGCACAGTGAGAACTGGGTTTTTTTGTTTGTTTGATTGGGATTTTTGTTTGGGTTTTTTGGGGGGGATTTGTTGTTGTTGTTTTGTTAATTTTGTTTTTTTTTTTGTTAGTATCATCCTTGGATGCATAATAAGAAAGTTTAAACTAAGGGTCCTGAGGCAGTAAAATAACAGGAGCTAAGCAAAATACTGATGACTGTAATATATTGCTGTTAAATCCTGCTTTCAATTCATTGCTGTAAAGAAAATGTATTTTAAAAAGGCAATTCATGTTTTCAATAAAAGACTTACAAAAATATTTTATGGTAAAAATCCCCCCATTTATTTAGCTTGCACAAGAGGTATTTAAGAGGCAATTAATTACAAATACAAAGTGCCTCCACAAGGGTAGGGTATCAGTTAGTAGGAGACTATTTGACCCTGCAGTCAGAGACAGTAAAATGTACTCTAAACAGATGAAAATTAAAGGTAAAGTAATCTAGGCTGAAAATAATGTGCATATTTTTAAATCAAGAATTTGCTTAACTATCAGGGCAGCTTGCCAGTGGACATGTAGATTTTTTCTTTCTTCATGTTGTCAAGTAAGGTGGCACATGTCCAAACACACATGTTAATTCAAGTTGCATATAGCTGGCACTGAACATGGAAATTACTGAATGAGGTTTTATGGATTGTTTTACTCAGAATGACAGATCCTGTTGTGCTTTTTGCCCTTAACTGTAATACTCTGAGAATAAGCTTTTTTCATAATCTAGCTGATAACATTAGTTATATTTAGATCATTTGTCATAACGATCATCATACTTCTATAGCTTCGTAATAACATAATTTGCCAAACAGAAAGAAAAAAAAAAAGGTAAGTAGCAGGAATTCTCTTTCCTCCTCATTTTCTTTGTTACTCTGGGCTCAGCACTAAAGTATTCATCTATTTTCCAGTGCCGTGAAAAACATGGCTGTCAGCCTTTGAACATCTGTTCTGAGCAGTTTATTTTTATATTCTCTCTACACCAGGGAAAGTGTGTTCAGTGTCTTGATTTGTTAAGTAATTTTTTTTTCAGTGGAAAGGGGGAGAAAGTGGAAGTTTCTTAGTGAGGAGGTGTTTTGAGGGCTTTCTGATTCTCTCTTAGCATTCATGTTTCTTACCACTAGTGTAATGAGTAGTTTGAGGCTTATGAATAAATCAGGTAGGTTTATAAAAGCCTAGACTTTGGCCTGAAATTCCATCACCTCTGATTGCTCCGTTCCCAAGACTTGACTCTGACACAGAATTGCCTACATAATAAATTGTGACCAGGTATGAATGGGATACCCCAGATCAGATGGAATGTATTAGTTCAAACAAACTTTGCAGAAAAGGAGCTGTGGGCAAGAAGTCAAACATAAGTCAAAGGTGAGCATTGTAGAACTTAAGGCTGACAGTGTATGGGCTGCACTAGACAGAACATAGCCAGCCTGCCCAGGGAGGTGATTATTCTCTGTTATCTATCCAGCATTTATGAGGTTGCATCTGAATTACTATGTCTATTTTGGGGCTGCCTATCCTAAGATGCTGAAGGAGCAAGAAGGTGAGGAGGCTGGATTTGGCCCACTTAGAGAAGACTATGGGGAAAATGTCACTGTGCTGTGTTCAGCTAGATTAATTGGGTGGGTACAGAGGAGGTGGAGTCGAATTTCTGAGTCTTATACAATGGAAGGATGAGAATCAGCAGTTAAAAATTGCAAAAAAGTACTGTCTAGTGATAAGAAAAAAAAATCGCCATGAGGATGGTCAAAGACTCAACCAGGTAGCACAGAAAGGTTTTGCAATATCTGTCCTTGGAGAGACACAAAATTTCACTGGACAAGAGCTGAGCTAATGGACCTAAATTTGAATCTGGATAAGCTTTGACTTGAAGTTGCACTAGATGACTTCTCAGGTATCTTCCAGCTTAAATCCTTCTATAAATGTAAATACAACAATGTCCAAACATAATAATAAGGTTTTTGAATCACAAGCTGCAGTCTTTTCAGGGTAGGAGCATGTACAGAAGCAGCTTGGTCTGGCCTACAAAAAGTCGTTTAGATATAGTTATAGGCAAGGAGTAGGGAGTCCATTAGATAAGAGAAAACTAGTTTTCATCATAAGACTTTATGAAGATCTTTTCATTCCTGACCTTCAGCTATGGTGTATCTGAAAGAAAGGAATCAGGACCTTGAACTTCTTTAGGTAGTCTATGGAAAGGTAAGAAAAAGCCTGGCAGCCATGCCTGATATGTTTCCCGTGGACTGCACCGTTGAAATGAGATGTAGCCTTCTTTAGCAGCTGAATTTCTGTAAGCGCTGAAACAGTATGACCATTTATATCGAGCGCTGAATCACTGCAATCTAAATGAGAAATGACAAAGGCATGAATAACTGAGGCCAGGTCACTGCCTTCCAGGAAATACTCTTTTAGCCAGCTGGAAAGAAATCTTTTTACTGATGGTTGCTGTTATGTAAGCCCTGAGAATCAGTGAATAATTTCATGTGCTTGCAAAGATTTAAGGCCAGAGTGAGCCATCAGATCAAGTATTTTGAACTGCTACTGGCAGTTTTCCTCACATAATTTGTTTGGGTTTTTCANTTTTTTTTTTTTTTTTTTTTTTTTTTTTTTTTTTTTTTTTTTTTTTTTTTTTTTTTTTTTTTTTTTTTTTTTTTAGAATGGCATCAGATATTCAATTGAAAATATTAGGAAAAGTGTTAAAAAAATCTGTCACAATGGATGGCTTGTTATTCATCCTCATTTTTATCATCCACTCTTCAACCTCGAATTTCAATTTGCTAACTTCAGCTTTACAACACAGATTCTTTTATACCTTTCTTTGTTACAATTAAGAGCCTGGTAACATTCGTAATTGCCTTCAAAAGGTACTTCCCTCAAGTCTTTTCTCAATCTTCTTTCTTTAAATCTTTCAATAGGTGGCTATTTCTACAGTTCTCAAACAATTTCATAGCTTTTTTGAACACTCTTCAACTTTAAAAATCCTTTGATTATGAATATGAGATACAATTAGTAGATGAGACTATCAGCTACCAGTTTTACTCCACACACTGCTTGCAGAGTTTAAATAACTCACAGAAGTAAAGTGTTCATAATTTCCATTTTTTCACAAGTCATGTAATCTATTTATGGTAACATTTTAAGGGGAATTTGCATTGGATTGTTAATCTCAAATATTTTCTGTCTCACTAGGTACCAGGTTGGAACCCCTTATTCTGTAAGTATCAGTTCTTTTCCCTGTTGCTTTATGACTTTGATTTCTATTAAAAAAAAAAAAAAGAAAATAGTTATGAAGGCAATTCCCAAAGAAATTCAGTTAGCTCTAACTTTAGCATCCTGCCTGTCTCATTTACTGAAATTTGAAAAAATATATGGAAATTTTCAATGTATTTTTATAACCAACTATGTCACAGTGTCAGACCTTTACTGAAGAGGATCATTAATGTCCTCCACACTCCAGGTGGAGCCTTGGTGAAAAAAAAGTCTTTTGGCAGCTATAGCTTGTCAGCAACTGTACGCTGACACTTGTCAACAATTGATTCTAAATTAATGAAATATTAATTAATTTAGCAGGTGTTAGTGCTGTCATTTTGCATGATGTTAATATTTTGACTGAATGACATACACTCCAAAATGGCTTCAAAATCTGAGTGAGCACGAATGTGGTGTGATGGGATAAGGACTTCCTTAATCCAGCACTGAACAAGCCGGCTTCAGGGAGAAAAAGCAGAATGGTGCTGTCCCTTGGCTGGTTAGTCTTTCTGAGAGGGAAGCTGGCCAGCATGGCTGTGGAGCTGTACAGATACATTTGTGCAACTCTGGCACTGGAGTGCGTTAAGATGGGGCATTATCGACTCACTGGCGATCAGGGCAAGGATGTAATCTCTGCACATGGCCTTTATCAACCAAAATGTTAATACTATCAAAGTTAGATAAATTGGAAAGCGCTATAGTTTTTTTTTTTTCACACAATGAGTTTAGTTTGTTAAATCCTCAGTCAGATATTTTAAGATTTCTGCTGAGACTTAAGACCAACCAATTAACCAGCTTTTAGTTCTGTCACTCTTCTTTATTATTTGTAATATTGACATTGCCTTAGCTATTTTGAGGCTTCCTAGCATTTTCTGAATGTAGGTGTGAATACATATATATGCAATCTTTATTATAATTTGATATCAATGAGCCACAAATTTCCTTAACCAGAATTTTTATGACCCTCTGATGCAAATGTTTTAGGCCTCTTGATTCAAAAATGTTTATCCTAGGTAGATGTTGTCTAACCTCTTCCTAAGGCTTATTAATAGCCTAGAAATTGCCTCCCTGTCCTCATAAGGTATGAATGCAGCACTCTGCTTCTTTCCAAATATAGAGACACAGTATTTATTAAAAACTTCTGTTCTTTCCATGTCATCATTGACAACTTTACAATCTGCATTTCTTTATAGACCTTTCTGTAATTTATTTTGTTCCCAATACACTTTCAGTATTTTTTTAGAATGTCTTTAATTCTGATAGTCTGTATAACTGGTGCTCTAAACTACTTTTGGCAATTCATAGCTCCTATCTTGTTCATGATTTCACATTTTTCCCACATATTTTCTTTAAAATGTTGTGCTTTTGTCCTTGCTAGTGAATGAAGACAAGATTCTAGCTAAGGTCATTCCCATTCTTAACAGTGACACTTGGAAACTCCAGAGATTTTTATTCATTTCTTTGCCTGTCAGCATTTTTCCTTCTAATCAGTATTTTCATTTGTTTTCTTCAGATATTGAATATAAACTAGTTTGGAGTATTATGCATTTTCTTTAAATATCTATGTTTGGGGCAGTGTTTGGTCTTACTGAATATGAGTTCATGATCCGCAGTTTCTAGGCAACTGCTAACTCCCAATACCATAGTTATTCTGCTTTATCTGGCACAATTAAGTCCAAAATTATCTTCCTTTTCTTTCACTGTAATTCCTTTTGCATTATAAAATCATCGTGCATATTTCTATGGATTCTTTTGAAGTTTTTCTACCAGCTATAGGAGATCACCAGTCTGCAGTTCTCAAATTCAAGTTCCTGCAACAGCTTGATTTTTCTTGCGCATAATCCGCAGATACTTAGGAAGAAACACATTCTCATAATTCAGAGGCCAGTCAAGTCAGTGGCAGCTTCTCTTAGTAAGATATGTTAAGTAGAATATTGATCTATATGCCCGTATGATCCCTGGGTTTTGGATCACCAATAAAACTTAAACAGATAACACTACTTTTAATGGAGAGTTCAGCTTCCATGATTCCATTATCCATTATACCATTATAAAACAAATGGTGTGAGTTTCACGTGCCATTTATGTGATGCATCTCAACAAATTGTGACCGTGCCAGTTATATCAAATTTCTTCTTCCCCATCGAGTGCTTCTGGTGTATCTCTCTCTTCTGGTGTATCCATTCTTACATGGAGTCTGTAATAATCACTTTCAAACACAGTTGTTGAGTACAAATTTGTTTCCATATATGTTGCACAGAGCTGGAAATTAGGTATTTCGGTCACGTACTTTGTTCTCCATTATGCCCATCTGGCTTGCCTTAGTGCTGAAATTGTCTAAAACCAGATCATGGAAGGAATAGCCTCATCATGAACATCTTCAAACATATTTAGAGTCAAGTCTAAATATGAAAGTCTCATATTTTTCCTGTTGCGAAGATCAAGACTTTTCTTTCAAACTCAGGATTCGTTGCATGTGCCTGGATTTCCCGTTTCCTTTCTGAGTGCTTCATTCTTTTTCAGAATGGAGTTCTGTTTTGTCTTTAATGGCTGAGAATCCATACTTCTCCGTGAATTTTCACTTTTATTGGAGTAGCTTAGGTACAAACTTGTGGCTGCAAAAATCGTCTTGAAAGGCACATTATCATTCTAGCCTATATATAGCATCTAACTCTACTTGTTGCTGAATACTGCTGTGAAACAGTGTGACTACAATTCTAGGGTAAGGTTAGCACCTTAATGAGAATTAAGGGTGCTAACACTTCAGCAGAGAGGCTTCCATACAGGACTTCTGATAGGATGAACAGCCCATGTGGGGTGAGATGCTTGTATGCCGTTAACTACTGCATCTCACCAAAACCAGTGAAATAATTGGTTGATTTCAAGAGGAGTGTGTTGAATAGCGTGGAAGATTTTAGTCAGAGATCAAATCATCAACATGACGTTCTTGAAATAGTATAGCCTGTACTGAACTGAATCCCACAGAAGTAAACTTGAAGCATACTTGTTGCCGCTGACACGGAAATCTAAAGACATTATCTGAAATGAAGACCCCAAACCAGTATTAACACTGAGAGAAGGTAACTTGCCACAGATAGTAATAATTTATTAAAAAGGGGAAATGGAAATCAATGGTTATGTTGCATTAAAGCACAGAAGATGGCACTGCAGACTAGATGCTTAAAATGTTCTATTTCTTCTACCTTGTAGCAATCACTGATGTTATAAATCCACAAGAATATCCTATTATTTCTCATTTCTAAGCCACTGCTCATACAGAAGTGAATGCCTGTATTCTGTACTTTTAGTAGATGCAGTCCTGAAAGGCAGTGTCATCAATTCTGAAACCTGTGAAGATCTGGCATGATGATTTTTGCTTCTTGTTGAAACTGACCAGCTATAAATACTTGTGACATAGTAGCTCATTTAAATAAATTTTATACAGATGTTCTTATAATATGCATTAATAGTTTTTTCACTGTCCAGATCAGTCTGAAAATGACTACAGTTTATTTTAGCTGGATGACTTTTTTTTTCCTACAGAAAAATGACCAAAGGCTTCTTTGGAAATTAAAATCTTCTTCAGCAATAGTATTGATAAATATTAATCTACAATAAGTTGCTATTGAACCCTAGAATGAAAGCTGATTCTTTAATACGATATTAACAGTTAGTTTCCTGAGGGCATGGAGGAAAAAGTTTACACAATCACTAAATGGAGAAATTATAAAATCACCACATGGAACCCCTCTAATGACAGATGTAGTGCATTCGTGTGAAATGGCTTGATTAAAATGACCTCTGAAGTTCAATGAACATAAAATTTAAATCCTGTCTTTTCTGCTGGCCATTTGACTAAAAGAGTCTTTGAATTGAATACTGATGGTGACAGGGAGCACTTTTAAAAATATAAATCCTCATTCTGTAAGAGGTGGGTGTACAAATGTGCATAGTATAAAGATAGGAAAGATTGAGGAGTGTGATGGTATTGGATCCTCTTGTCTTGCTGCCCTGATTTTGCTGTGGTATAAAAACTCTTAAACTCAGCTTACCCTGGTGAAAAACCAAAGATGGACAACTACAGGGAAAAGAGTAGCTCTCTAATTTTTTAATACATTCCAATCTTCTGTAAATGTCATAATATAGAACAAAAATGGCAAGAATGCCTTAGTGTCATCAGCCCCTTCTAGATTTCCCCTCCATTAGCATGACTTGTGTTCCTTTGGCAGAGAAGAGAACACATTTTTATTCTCTCAAAGGGTGCTTTTTCACACTCTACCTATAGCACTTGCACCCTCTGTTTCCCCCTGACATGCACTCCTCTGCCACCCTCCATCTGTGCAGCCAGCACCCACAACCTGGAGTTCCTACTGTTGTGCCAGTTCTTTGGCATGACCACGCTGACTTCACTGCTCAGCAATGTAGGCAGTAGTCACACCACTTAAAGATCACCTCCTTTTTCATGATTCATTAATGCTTTTTGTCCTGAAGATCACAAGTCTCACTTTCTCAGTTGGAAGATGGATGCCACAAGCATCGCTAGGTAATGGAAATCAGAGCTGCTCTCAAAAGCCTCTCTGAAAGGTGAGGTGAAGGGATTGAGAACCTAAACAGTTATTTGAGGCACTTCCAAGGCAATAATAAAACCCAGGAGAAAGCAAATGCACTAAAGTTGTACAAGTACTCGACATCCTCCTTTTTCCATTAGTGAAAGTCTGCTCATTTTCTGCATGAGGTGGTGTATTTATTGCTGTCTGTCAGACTGCAGCATAAAAATATCAGCCATAATTACATTCATGCTACCAGCCTTGACATTAAAGTTAATCTGAAAAACACTCATTTTCCTTTACTAGCTTATGTAACCAGGACTCAGATGCAGCGATGGTTCACTGTCAGGTATTATTCTACTGTGTTTCAGTGCAGAGAGTTACTTGACAGCTGTGAAAATGTTGTCTTGCCCTTTGTCTTACAAAGAGAAGTATTAGAAGAGCCTGACATTTGTCAAATGAAACTCTTATCGGTGTGACCTATTTTTAGGTACCCTTTGAAACCTTATGATAAGTACCTGAAGCTAATGATCCTTCTGTTTCAGGAGAGAACATTTAGGAATGGCTTATTAGAAGAGAGAGACACAGGACTAGAGAGACCCTGGCAGTGTGTTGTGATAAGTTGTAAGCTTAAGATTCTATAAATTGGTTTAATTTTTAGGAACAAGTTCAGAAAACCAAAAAGATGCTCTAGACTGGTTGTAGACTGGTCAGGTTGTAGACTGAGAACTGGGTGAGTGAGGAAAATCTTGCCCCACAACTTCTTGATGAATTTAAATTTATCTTCAATAGAAAGAACTCATTATTTTAATTATACAAATATTTGACTGCAGATAGACAACTCCTAGATTTTGGGAATCTGTAGATTAGGCAGGAATCCAGCAGAGTGTTTCACAGAACACCTCTGAGGGGGAGGGTCATATAAATTATCATAGCAATTCAATTATAACTGTATTATAAAGATATATATAGAATAGTTAAGCAAGTGTCATTCTGTGTAATAAGTAGTGTTGGATGTACAGTATTGTCCCTTTCTGGCACCTTGTACATAGGATGAACAGAGGGAAGAGGATTTCTTTTTTCAAGAGGAATGTGTCACAGGGAAGTTTACTAGGTGAGGCTTCAGGTTCAGTGCTAGTACCAATACTCAAGGTGTCAGATCACTGTATGTACACTCAGAGGAGTTTGTGTTCAGAGATCCCAAAACATATCAAATTGTGATCAGAGATCAGTGATCAGTTATATAAAGCAAACTGGAAGTATATGGATGGTGTTGGTCACAGAATCATAGAATGGTTTGGGTTGGAAGGGACCTTAAAGATCATCCAGTTCCAACCCCCTGATATGGACAGGGATACACCTGCAGCACTTCAAGTGGGGAACTGTGAGGGCGGAGCAGAGGGGGAGTCAGAATCATGCAGTCAGAGAGACGCCTGGTTGCTACACTGCAAATATCTAAGATGCACACCCCTATTGCATAGAAGCAAGGCGTGGAAGTCAAGTTCTGGGATCCCATGAGACTTACATACAGAACACGTGGCTTTTGGTAGGTCAGAATTTGCCCTTGATAGGAGATGGGGATTCTCTCCTGGTTTTACTTCCTCTCAGGGGAATGTTTCTCCTCACAAAAATCCACTTATTTAATTTGAAGGGGCTGCACAAAGTCAGCTGAGTGTCTCCAGACAGGTACACCTGTGATTTACAAAGTGTGAGAAATGTGACTATGAAGAGTAATAATTGTCCATGAATTGAAGAAAAACTGGAGTGCGTCACATTTGCAATGAGTATGATTTGTGATTCTCTCCATTCACTACAAGGCAGATGGCAACAATTTCCATAATATCTAGGTACACGTGTACATCATGACAGGTGCATTTTTCAGAGATAGATCAAAGGTAACAAGTTCAACATGAAATGGCTCAAAGTTTCTCGGCTATTCAGGCAAGATTAATCACTGATGTTTAAGATGATAAAATAGTTTTCTAGGGAGGAATAAATTTATGGGAGAGTTGCTGAAATTTTGGAGGGAGTGTATAGGAAGGCAATGGATGGAGACACTTGGCTTCATATAGCTGAGGGTTGTTGAAATGTAGGGGTAAGGTTTGTGTTATGGTTACGGCAGAGTAAAAGGTCCTGCTCAGTGGGAGCGAGAAGGATCCTCAAAGGAAGGGCTAGGTTGCAAAGAAAAAATTCTCCCTGGAGAAGGTTGTCATCTGGGCCACTGACAGGAACCTGTGGCAAAAGCCATAGCTTAGTTTTAGAGCTAGGGTTAGAAGATAGGCAAAAGCCTAGAGACCCAGCTGAAGTGTGGTTGGAAAGCACTTCCATAGGAAGGTGTAGGCTGCAGATCTTTCAGTAAATCCCTTCTCGTATGAGTTTCCCAGCTTCACCATACTCTCCCTGGAACCAGGAATCATTTTCTCCTGTCTTTCTTCCTTCAGCCATTCTTACTCACTTTCTGTGTTTCCTGGGCTTTTAGAGGGCAGAGTATGGGATGGTGGTTGCTGATGCTCCCTATTGCTGTTCACAACCCTACTGTCATCCTGGTTACTCCAGCCCATCCTGCTGCAATAAAAGCAAGAATGGAGAGCATCAGGGAGGAAGAAGGCTAGAACATCCTGTCTTTCTTTCTTTTACTAGACAATTTCTGCTTAGCCGTCTAACTTGTCTGTGTCTTGAAACAGCTCTCTCCTAGTCAGTTCAAACTGAGAAGTAAAAATAGCTGAGCTTGTTTTCAGCCGGTCGTTGGAAGAAGTCTGAGCATGGCAGTAAGGAGTCCCTGTGGGCCAGTTTTTTCCTGTGTTTCATATACTTGCTGTGTCTGAAAGATTGCAGCATCAAATGAACCTTCTTGTTGAAATGAACTCATTTCTGGTTGTTCAAACTGTGATCCATACTCAGTGTGATCATACTTACACCAGGTCTATTTGCAATCTCAACTTGTAACATAAATTTGTCAGCAAATTATGTCACATGCAAGTTCAAAATAATATTTGAACACAATTAATTCACAAAGTAGGTCCATCACCTCCTCTAGCTGTGATATGATATGGTTTATGCTATCAATACATATCTTGAGATTACTGAGTCAAATCACAAAGTACCGAAAAGTAATTTATCACCCCAGATGGCTATTTAATCAGTTGGAAAACTGACCAAGTGAACTTCCAGCATATGGGGGCCGTATTAGAATGATTTTCAAAGTATGGCCTGAGGTTACAAAGTTTTAAATAAAACTTTTTTTTCAGCCAGGTAATCTATTTAGGTTCCTCTGTGGATGCAGAAGGTACTTATTCTACCACAGACAAGCTGGATGTAATAATATAGGATCTTATGCCAATAGATGTGCCACGCTCAAAATAATTTTCTTCTCTCTTAACATAAAATACTGAATTTGTAACAACTTGAGATTTCTAACTGTTTGCCTTTCAACAAATAAGCTACTGAAAATTCCAGCAGAAGATTGCTTCAGAAAGTTTTAAGTTGCTATCAAGTTGACTAAACAGCAGATGATACTCCTGAAAATGACCCAGGTTATCCAGGGTGCTTAATTTTTACAATGGAAGAATTGTAGTCCCTTCAGCTGGGTCAGCTGGTTACATTTGGCTTGCTCTGCAGGTGCATAAGACTGAAGTAGAGCAAAGAGTCCTGTCCCCAAACAGTATTTGCTCTGATGAAACCATCTCCCATGTGGAGAGAAGGCATCCATTCCATACCACTTTGGCTATTACTACTGGTAGGGCTGCTAGATTCTCTGAAACTGGGAGCATAGCTGACTTTAAATGACAATGATACAGTCACAATGGTATCGCACACCTCATCAGTATCTCAGAAAAGTCTAGCTCAAAAGTTTGTCAGTGTCTTGAACTATTTCCCATTTAAAAATAAGTAAAAGAAAGCTACACTGGAAACTTTTAAAAAGCAGGGCTATTTTTATAAAGCTTGTCAATTAATAGAAAATATTCACGTAGTGTTAAGTAGGAGTCTTCCCAGCACCAGAATAACTCTGAAGTGGAATCTGAATCTCCTGTTCCAAATGCTAAGATTGCAACAATATGAACTTCCTCAGTTTCCAAGGCTGTAGTTAGGAGGTTATGGTCTCATTCTCAATACTCCTATACCTTCTAACAATGGTTTGGGTGTTTTTTTTCCACAGATTATTTGAATTAAATTGTTAATATTTTAAGCCTTGTGCTGGATTCTAGATTAATTTCACTGAAGTGAGAGTAGCGTGAGATAAAAATTAATAGAAATAACATATGTGGCTGGATAGTCATTTTGACAACTGGGTTGGAAACAAAAACACTGATAACAAGAAGTTGTGAGGATGATCATCTATAGTTTTGGGTTTTTTTGATGCACTAGCTTTGTAGCTCCTCTAGGATAGTTAAGTTTAAAGTGACAAATGGACAGGGCTGCAGAACAATTTTGTACTTTACCCAAATAACAGTACAGTCAGTAGCACAAAGCTCTGACTACCTTGCAAGAGAGACTGACTGTGTATTGCCTGAAGAAAGAATGCCATACACTTAATCATGGGCAGCAATTCCTATTGCTTCTAAATTTTCCTGGCCACCTTTCCAGGCTCAAACAGAACTCCCTCAGATCTGTCTGCCCAGATACTGGGGTACTGTGCTATATAAACCATTAGTGATTTATGAGCCATCTCAAGTTAGGATGTCAGTGAGTGCTGCTGCCACCACTGCTAGTGGAAACCAGTTGCCACTGCTAATAGTGCTTTTATTCATGAAAAAAAAAAACCTGTGAAATCCGGAGCTACAGACTACTCTAAGATAAGAGGAGATGAGCACTGCATAGTACTTTACGACGTTCAAAAGTTTTAATTTATACTGTGTTGCATTGTGATGCCTGGCTTTGGCCCATGTTGTGACATGGATTAAACTGCCTTTACATGTCACCTACATCACATTCTGCCCTGGGGCTGACTCGTGTGTTTGTCAGTCACCTGTATAGCCTACCTTAAATTGCATGTACATGTACTGCAAATTCACATTGCTTAACCAGCCTTAGAGAACAAAGATTCCATATCCATTCTATATAATAGGTTCCAGTGCCAATCTGTCATTACAGTCAGAAGTTTATCTAACATCCTATATCTCATTTACTAAACCTTAACCCATTTGGATAATAGCCAAGTCTTGTGAGAATGTTAATAGTTGATCATCTTAAAAACGGCCTAATGTATATTGTAAAACTTATACCCTGTGCAGTCTTGGAGGACTATTTAATTTCAGCAAAAATCCCTACTTCAGGTATTTTTACCTGTGACTAGCCATTCCTACTGTCTGCTCAGTGCTGACATACTGTTTGTATGAAAAAATAGAAAAAAAACCAAACTCAAAACCCCTCATGAAAAATTAAACCAGTAGAGACGGTACAGATGAGAGGAAACAAAGGCTTTGACCTGGGAAAACTAGTGCTTCTGCCAAGAAAAGGCATGGAGAAAAAGAATGTGTATTGTATTTTCTGGACTAATTGGGTTTTTCAGGCTTTTCTCATTCTTTTGTCTAGATATAACTTTTTAGAGCTCTCATAATGTGGGAAGTTGAAATGATGATATAGTTCTCTAGATGTGGCTCCACAAAAGAAACACAGAGCAGTTTACCTCTTCTGTTTATTAAACATCACATACCAGTCAATACAACCAAGAACAACTTAATTATTGTAACAGCACCAGCCGGTTGACTTAGTACTGAGTTTGTAACATGTTGATACTTGTTTGCAGTCTCCTGTCTGCTCTGCCATTTTTCACTTACTCTTTAGGCATTTCTCTCTCCTAAGAAAACATTTTGTACTTTATTTAATTTCATTTATTGCATACTGTTCAAGCGTTTCTCATTTTTGTCTTCTCTGAAGTGTTCACAACCCATCAAAACGTGTGTCATGCAGCTCAGTATTGGTGCTGGGTAAGAAGTTTTAATTCAGCATTTTCCTCCAGTTTTCTTCAGAAGTGAAGCACTAGCAGGAATATTTGATCTTGTGGAGCATTTCAGCTCTAGGAGGGACCTGATGGCTCCACTGAAAGTTCTCAGACTGGCTTCCTGTGAGTCACATACCTCTGAATGCTGAGCTATGCCAGAAGACAATGCTGCTCTCCCCTGCTCCCTCGGATGCACGGAGTTTACTGCCGGTCTGTGAGCTCATTGGTTAGCTTTTAAAAGTCTGCAATTATCTCCACCAAGAATAGTATTAACTTTAGAAAACCTCCTTCAGCCCATTCTTTGTCTGCTGCCAGCTGCTATAGATCTCTCTGTCCCACTGAATTAAATTAGCACATCCAAAAGCAGTGTCTCTCAAGTGATTGACAAAAATTCTGCCATTGCTCATAAGGGAAATAGGAGTAGAAAAAAGGCTAAGAGCAGCCTTCAGTGACTGTATTTGTGAGACATGGAGACTGTACCAGATCCTCAGCTGTTACATGCTGTTATAACTCACTGAATATAAATATAATTGAGCTGCACTAATGTTAAATCATTCGAGAGCCTGGCCTGGAACACAATTAAATATTTCAAGACTGAAGTAATTGGTCCACCACAAAGCATTAATATAGTGGTTTACTTTTACCATGAGCTGCTCACATGCACTAAGCAACTATTATTGTGTTTTTATTTAATCCTCATATCTCTGTCATCTGTAGAACTTTTGTCAGACGCTGTTAGGCAATAGAGGCAGCTGGGTTCAATTTCTGGGTCTGCCTGCAAGAAGTCTAGCAGAAAGACAACCATTCTAAAATTTTGGTTGACACCAGTTTTAGCATCCACCTCCAGTCTTAGCAAACTTTTACATTGCCTGAATCGTGGTGCGCTAGCAGTACATTTGCTGTTACGGGCAAAGATTTAAAACAGCAGGATTAAATCTAGGATTAATTTTATTGTGCTGAAAACAGTAAAATGTTAGCTTCAGGAACTTGAGATGAAGAGGCACAATTGCTTAGGATGCACTGCTAGTAGTGCGGGTTCACCAGAGGAAGCTGCTATGCTCTGCTAGACAATTACAACCCGAGTTAATTGTCCTTGTGGTGTGGCGGTGGTGTTCCGAACAAACCATTCTCTCATGCCTAAGGCATGGAGAGTTTGGGAAAGCTCTGCTTCCTATTACATTGCTGCTTCATTTTTGAATGGGAAATCAAGTAGCTTTGGCTGCAGGGTGCTGACATCAGAGTCATTGCCCACTGCTCACCCACTTCAGGGTTACTGGATGGTAGAGCCCTGTCTGCAGCCTGGACCATGGGAACATTGTTTCTGAGTTTCCCAGCAGTGGCAGCACTGGGATCTCTGCAGCGCTCTGTGTGCTGCTCTAAATGTGTGTGGCTCTTAGGTAAAGCACCAGCTGAGCCCTGAATTGAAAAACTCCAGCCCAAAATGGTACTGGTGACTGTCATATATGAAATTAGGTAATTGGCTTTTGCATATAAAAATCATCTTATAACCGAATTAATAGTTATTAAAGTTGTTAAGATAGTTAAATTGTTAAACCCCCCCCTCTGTAAACCAATGTCCCTCCCCAGCAAATGATCCATTGGTGAAAGGGACTTGTGATGGACCTTGGACTTCACCAATCATCTTGTGCCGTGGGGCAGGACAGTGGTGGGTTCTGGGAAGAGCTAAGAGGGTATAAAAGTAGGATCCCAGAGCCCTTCCCCCTTTCTCTCCCCATGGGGCCAAGCTGGTGAACATCCCCTGCAGCTGC
>VZTE01001600.1:1665217-1711577 GCA_013397775.1 Eulacestoma nigropectus | reverse complement strand
TCCCTCTCTTTCTCTTGTTTTTTATTTTAAGCGAATTTTACCTCAGATTAGCTGAAGTAAAGCCAGCGCTGAAGATTTCTGCTGTGGGTACATAGCTAATTTGGCTCCAAGGGTCTCTAATCCTGCACTCCCGGGGTGTTTTTTTTCTATGGTTTTAAGAATTCAGATGCTGTTATGTTCCAAATTATTTTTTGTAATAAACAATTTTTTTTAATTAAAATAAGAGTTGTTTCCATTTTTAACAGTGACCATCCCTCAGCTGTTGATGCCTGGTGTAGCATTTCAGCTCCCCTGGAGCCCTCTCTGAACCTCTGTTCTGTGCCTCTGAACACCTCAGCCTCCCTTACCTTCCCCAAACAGGTTGAAGCACTGACTCCACGCTCCTGTCATTTCCCTTGTCTATATCTTTGTACATGTGATTTGATCTCCAAATATGTGCCTTCTGAGAGGACTCCTTTCTGCAGTTTCCAGGACTCTGATGAGCTCAAGGTTTTATAGTAAAAATAATTTGATTTTCCTAAAGGGTTTGGAAAAAACCCAAGCTGTTTGGCAGGCAAAGGTTGACATAAGTGGGTCTAACCAGGGATTCCCGAGCTGTAGGGGAGACATGCAGAGGGGTTATGAAATTTTTAGCAAACTATCTGTTTTGGATGCAGAGATGTTGAAGGAATATGAGTGCAGCCCTCAGAGGAAAGAGAAGCAAGAACTTCTTCGGGCTCAGAGCAAGCTGCAGGGGCTGCAGTGGGGATTTCTGAGCAAGGAAGCTGTTGCCTGCTATTTTTTTAATTTTTTTTTTTTTTTATTTAGAGAAACAAGACTGAGCAAAGACTGTGTGCAAGTAAGACAATTTACACAGACTATATTTGCCTCTGCTCACCAGCTTCTAATTCTAAGAGATGCAGAGTTTTGGCTAGAGTGAGCAATATTATGAGTTGCTTTTTTTTAGACATTATTAACCTGTGTAAGTGTATCAATGGTTATTTCTTGGGGACAGGAGGTGGTGTACAAAAGTGTTAGGTGAGTGTTTAGCATTCCATGTACCATTTTCAGCTCATTTCAGGTGCACTGCTTTTTTGTTATAGAATTAGATGAGATTGAAAAATATCAGATTTTCATGTAACAGGACATTTTAAGAATGAGAAAAGAGGTGAATCCCTTCTAAGCTGATCAAATAATAACTTTTGTTGCAGATGAGGAGGAACTGAAGATTTAGAAAGCAATGAGCTGTATCACATCCCATTTTCAAATTCCTTTCTCTTGTGCTGCAAGGAAGCATTATAGCTACTGAAAGAGAAATAATGAGAATCAGTTGTAAAATAATGCAAGACTGTTTAGATCCTACTTGTCTAGTTCTTTATCTTTTCTTCCTATCACGTACCTGTAATGTAATGACAGCCCTCCTGCCCTAAACATGTTATTTCAAACACTGTGGAAAGAACCAGTGAGAGCAACTATCTCATGTGGTTTGGTCACCTGCAATAATCTCTCTGGTCCATATCATTAATGGAATCTCACTGTTAGAAAATGAAGAAAAATTGACTGAAATAGGAATTTTCAAAATGTTATCGGAAAGCAAGTTCTAATTCTTGTGCTTTGTTGTTGTGGTTTGGAATTCCTTGAAAGCAAAAAGAGAAAGGCCAAAGCACAGCAATGAGAGCCCATGAAAGCTGCTGGTGGAGCAGGAGTGCTACGCAGGGGATGAGAAGGAGCCGTGCTGCTGGCACTGACATGCAGCAGAAGGGCTCGCCAGTCAGTCGTGTCCTGTATGAAATCCAATAACCTGCTGGGTTAGACTGCTTAATATTTATGCAGTTCAATTATACTTGCTGTTCCTTTGCCAATTCACAGGTTTGACTATAAAGTGAGTGCAGAGGATCACTCTTCAAAATTTTTGTGCTGCTTTAGAGTAAGTTTTTGGCATGATACTTTTTCTTTACTAAGGGTTTTCTGCAATTTAACAATATATTTATTTTTTTCCTGAATCTGGTAATAGTGAAAAGCCTGCTTTTATTCAGACTGCCCCCTGCCCCTGCAGCCCATGGAGGTCCCCAGTGGAGCAGAGATCCACCTGCAGCCCAGGGAGGACTCCTCACTGGAGCAAGGGGATGCCCAAATAATTCTTTTATTCAAGGATTGGAAGGAAGAAACAATATATTTTATTATCTCGCCTCATCTATGTGCAAAAAAGTAGAGGTTTCAGGCACAATTTCTTCTTCAGGCCAACATACATATGTACGTACGTATATGTATATGTATATTTAGTTCTTTTCAAGATTCTCAGTTTGCTGAGAAATGACCCTCTCCTGTTTGTGCACTTACAACATGCCTGTTTTAAGAAAGGTGCTCCTCTGTATCTCTGCTGCATGCTTTGCTGAAGGAACTGTTCTGAATTTCTTCATAAGCATCCTCTCCTCTAGTTGGTCATTTCATTGTCTGAAAGGTAGGCTGGCTGGGTTTATGTATGCTAAAGGGAAAAAATATGTCTGGTAAATGAGTCAATGTATGACTGACTGGAAGTTCTTCAGTGGAAGAAACGTCCTTAGGAAATCAGTATTTGAAGAATTTGATTTGTTTTTTCCCCAAAAATATAAATTTTGTTGGCATTTCATGCATAAAAAAGTGTTTCCCAGTATTTCTTATGACAAGTGATTTAAAAACTATTTGAAACTCATGTGTTTGAAATAGTATTTTTCATTTTATAAGCATTATTTTTACACTATTTCATTATTTTGTCACTTGTACATAAAATGCCATTTAACAGTGAAGTAGCTAAAATATATCTTTTTTTGTTTTGCATTAAGCATTTTATAGACACTTAAACTTACTCTGAGACCAGAAACACTGTAATACTTTGGTATGATATCACAGTAAGCACTATCAGTCATGAAATACAAAAAAAGTAATAATCAGAAAAACATCAAGGCTAATACCTCGAATCCAACAATATTCTTTATTTTTGCTATTAAGCACATATTAATTTACAACTTGCAATTCATTAGAAATAAAATATTTTGATAATATTTGTGTTCTATATTAGAAATGAAAGTGCCAAAATATTTTGTAAGATGAGCATTTATAATTTTGTTTCATCTCCGTTTAATAGAACTGATGGCCTTGGAAATGTTGACCAGCTTAACATGAAACCAATGCCGTTAATAGACTTGTTTGTTAAAAATCAATACATTGAGCAAGCAATACAAATTTCAGATATCTTAAATAGAGAGAGTTGAAAACAATACTTTGTCTGTCTGCTGCAAGTTTTTCATTAGCAAAGCCCTGCTCTTTCTTCTTTCCTCGGATTTTTTTTAACTAGAACTGGAAAGTCAAAAAAATTGTAAAAGTCTTCTCCCGGGGAAAGTTTACCCTGCTGTGAAGGAGCACAGCCAGGTTTGAGGAATTCCCCAGTGCAAGGCACTGGGGATCAGAAGAGGAAGTGCTCTGTTACATGCAAACAAGCACCACAGCTCTGTTAGGAAAAATTCTATTTGTTTCAGCTGTGAGGCTAAGGAGAGCCGCTCAGTTAATGAGGTCCTGACCAACTCTAGTTAAGACAGTCTGGCATTAGCTCGTCTTTCTTTTAACACCACTTTCTGTAAGGAAATCTTCAACTTTTCACGGATTACAATTCTTTAAGTTTGAAATGTATTTTACTTTGCTCACTACACATGAGTCTTAAAGTTTCTGTCTGTGTGAACAGAAACTTTTACCAGGGTGATGGTAACAGTGGTGTTTCTTATCTTTAGCATGGTTTGAAACTCCAAGCTGTGGGAACCTGTGTGTAAGGGCCAAGGATTTTCCCCTTGGGCTTGCATGTCAAGGTTTTGGTAGCAAGGTGGCTACAGGGGTGGCTTTTTGAGAAGCTTCCAGAAGCTTCCCCCATGTCCAAAGAGCCAATGCCATCCACCTCCAAGACAGACCCACCACTGGCCAGGGGTGAGCCCATCAGCAATGGCAGTAGCACCTGTTGGACAGTTATGGAGGGGAAATAAATCCGGCACAGTAGCAGTTGGAAGAGACAAGTGAGAATATTGAGAGGAACAACCCTGCAGACACTCAGGTCAGTGCAGAAGGAGGGGGAGGAGGTGTTCCAGGCACTGCAGCAGAGATTCCCCTGCAGCCCATGGTGCAGCCCATGGTGAGGCAGTTGTGCCCCTGCAGCCCATGGAGGTCCCCAGTGGAGCAGAGATCCACCTGCAGCCCAGGGAGGACTCCTCACTGGAGCAAGGGGATGCCCAAAGGAGACTGAGAGACCTTGCAGGAAATTCATGCTGCAGCAGGATCATGGCAGGACCTGTGGCCTTGTGGAGAGGGGAGCCCATGCTGGAGCAAGTTTCCTGGCAGGAGTTGTGAACTTGTGGGGGACCCACACTGGAGAAGGGAAAGAGTGTGAAGGATTGTCCTCCTGAGAAGGAAGGAGCAGCAGAGACCTTCTGTGATGGACTGACCACAGCCTCCATTCCCCATCCCCTGCACCTCTTGGGTATAGCAAGGTATAGTAAATTGGGAGTGAAGCTAAGTCATTAACTTGACCCATGAGCCTTTTATTCTATTTGCTCTGCCCTGCCCAGCTGAGGAGGCCACTGATACAGCGGCATTGGTGACCACCTGGCATCCAATCAGGGTCATACCATCAGAGGGATATCAAAGGATACCTGTTTGTCATGAAGCTTTTTTTAATGTGATGAAGGAGCTGAATGAAGAAACTTGACTATTCATTTCCAGCAAAACATGAAGATCAGACAGGGGCCCTGTTTTCCGTGCTGCGCACTTATGCCATGCAGAAGAAATCAGATGTGATAGTGACAGAAAACAAAGCAGAGCAGGTGGTGGGAATTCCAACCAAGGTCTCCCAGGAGCTGCTGGAGAAGGAGATCCCCAAGGAAATAAACATTGTGCTCCTTGGACTTTTTCTGAACACTTACTTCTCTGGGTTCACATCCCACTTCAACATAAATGTGGAAAGACAGCTAGAGAGCAGAAATTGATAAACAAGAGGGTAGAAGAGAGACTTGGAAAAGAGGGGAAGTCTAATTAAAAAAAAAGGAGTGCAGTATAAACTGGTATGTTATCTACAGGCCACCCATTTGTGCCAGCCAATTTTTTAACGAATAACACATGCTTCCCTTTAGCAAGTAGGAAAACATGTCTTATTCCTAATTGAATTATACTCAGAGGATGTAAGAAAAAAGAGGAGTGAGGTGGGGGAGGAACATGGCTTTAGGTTACAGGGGAAATATGTTCAGAAATGGAGCCTTACACATCCCACACACGCACTTTGGAACAGCCTAAGACATTTGGAAAAACTTCAGGTGCTACTATGTTCTCACATCTGTATCATAAACAGTTACTAAACACCTTATTGCCCCTAATATCACATTGTCATGGGCAACCGCCCCTGCTCTCTGTGCACAGCCTTGGCTCTGGTTACACTCTGGTCACACACGCTGCTGTTACTCCAGTTTGGATTGGGGCTGTAAAGAAAGGCATATGGCAATACACACTTGTGAATAAGGGCTTTGCAAACCAATTAAGATGCTCTCAGTGGCCTAATGGTATGGGGTAAAAGTCTATCATCCCTTATAATGGCTGGAAATGAAAATTCTTGTCTTTTAAATGGTTTTAAATTAAATATAGTTTTAAATTAAATACGGTTTATTTGGACTGCTCCTGCTTCTGTATTATTTCTTAGTGGACACATTCCAAAGACAAATTTTGTATTTGATGTGAAATGAAATTTTACATCTCATTCCTTTTGGAGCAATTTTCTCCTTATTTCATGTGTCTTTTCATCATTACCTTTGTTCCTGGTGAAACATTTTTTTAAAAATGGAATCTACTTCCTAACTTCAAAACAAAGCCAATATAAAACCTTCAAAATTTTATTTCAAAGTTTCATGAGGAAATCAGTTTTCTCCTGTGATAAAACGGTAACACAGAAATGCCATCATTGTTGAAGAAATCTTTTTCATTCTACATTATTTTTTGTTAAGGATTCTGTAGAGGGCACCAGCAATATACCAAGAAACTGGCAGGAGAATTAAAAAAGCTGACTGTGCCCTATCATTTGAATCAATTGGCAGCTACATGCAGAAAATAAACCTAGGGATACACAAAAGTATGTGGCATAATATAAGTTAAAATTTGAAATAGTTCAGAAGCATTGTGAGATTTATTTTACTGTGACAAATATGTTTGTGCTGCAGTTGGAAAAAGGAGATTAGCTGGTTGGAAACAACCAAATAGGAAGAGTCACTAAAAGAAAGGCAGGAGAGCCAATAGGACAGGATGAGAGGGAGCCAGATGTGTCGGTAGCCAGAGTGGGCATCCTGAGGGAGAGGCAGCAAGTAGCCAACTGGCATGGGGAGAGGGGTACCCAGCAGAGGCTACATGGCACAACCAAAGCTTTGACTCCAAAGTTCTTCTCTGTGCTGCGGAACCACTGCTCTAGTCAAACACTTCATCACAACCTATGTGTTAATAGCAAATGTAACTTTTCTGTATTTGCCTGGTTTTGATAAGCTAAAAATAAAAAGAGAGGTTTTGTTTTATTAGCTACATTTATTTATGAGGTGTGAGCTTTCTTGATAGCCAGAGTGGGAGGCAGGGGACTATTCCAACATTCAGCTAATACAGAATCTCCTACCTCAGAGTAATAGCAATTGTTTTTAAGAAAAAACAGACTCTAAGACCAGTTTTTAGTTGTATTGTGACATAATAGCTGTATAAATCATGGAGAAAATGAAATGGTAAAACTATCTCCTTGCCATATAAACAACTTTAATTTTTTTTGATTTCATGCCGTATATTGTTTGTGATCAGAAACCTACTTATTTTTGGAAATTTAAGAATTCTATGACAGACACTCATGTAACTTAACAAAAGTGCAATAGATGTATCAAAAATATGACAAATATATAAAATATATATAAAGAATATATAAAATATGTTATTTTCACCTGAAAAAGATTTAAAATAGATTTTTAATTTAATTTCTTTAAATTAAAAAATAAAGTGGCTCTTGTGAGCATATCTCACTTTGCAGAGTGTTCCCAATTCTACTTTTACTTATTTCTAAGCAGTCAATAATTTAATATATGATGACTGATTTCATTTGTATTGATGAAAACTGAATTTTTAAGAAAGCCCTGAAAAATGTGTATATGTATATATATATATACACACATGTTATATATATATTTTTTTTTTCTAAATGGGTATATGGTTCCCTTTTTTTAGGATTAGAATTTTCATTATGGTAGACCAATAATCGTCATGTGAATGTTCAGTTGTTATGGTTATGGTAAAGTTTAGCTTTGAGGAGTATAAACGTCATATTTCTGAATGGAACAAGTTTCTGAAGACAATAGAAGAGTGTCTCAATCTTCTGATGCTTTAGTGGAAATCGCAGTGCTGCTGGTGGAAACTCCAGCACTGACAACAACTGCTAATAGATGTTTTCCTGGCCTTTGCATAATCCTTACTCTTTGGGTGATTCTTGCATTTTCTACTTGTTATAAATTTTAAAAGGCCAAATTTACCTATATTACTGCTCTAAATCAAGTCAGGATCAAAACTATTGTTCTCAATGGTTCAAAAATTTCTTAAGGCTCTAGTTTGCAACTATCTGATTTCAGCTTGCAGAGATTCATGTGAATCATTTTAACAGGCTTGAGTGGGTTTTACAGCCCATCATTTTGATTTGAATAAACCTCAAAGCCCAGTAGGAATTTCATCTCAAACCTTAAGGAGTGAATCAAGACTATGCATAATCCATTGTAAACCATATGTCAGCTTACTTTCCTTGCAAACCTCTCCTAGCATTGTGAGAGGATTTGGAAAGCTCAGCAAACCTTGAGGAGAATCTAGTTTCTTGGCTTGTGACCAAACTTCAAACCTTAGAAATTGATTTTCTTTTCCTTGCAAAGGTTTTACACAGCTCTCATTGCCCTGCAGTTGTGTTCAAGGCAATTCTTTGCTTTTCTATGCATGACTCCTGTGCTGCTTCTGAAGTGAGGGAAAACCCTTCCTGCAGTTAGCAGTAAACTACCTCCTTTGCCATTAGATATTTTCCCTAGAACAGTCTCCATAAAACAGAGCAAACTGTGTGGACAGATTTTTAAATGTATAATGTATATAAATCTCACTATAAAGTTGTTTTAAGTTTTATATCTTACCTTTATCTCTTCATTTATCACTTCTTATGATGACTTCAAGTTACCTTCAAGGTAGACTATACCTTTGTGTTCATGCAAACCGAAACACAGCTGGAACATGGTCCTGTGTGGGGCCTCTGGGCACCTCTGCAATATAAATAAACAGTAATAATAGTAGTAGTAGTCTCTTGTACAATTTATGTGAACTATAGCTATGGAGTAAACCTTCCAGGAACAAAGTTTCTTGGTGCCAGACAAGTTTTGTTGGTCAGGAGTCTGCTCTGACTCTAACAGCTCACAATTGTGAGAGCAATTCTTCATGCCAGCCATCCCTCTTTGGGGCTGTAAATTCTTCTCTTTGAACCTTATAAATCCATTGACCTCTATAACTTGGCACTTTGCATCAGAGTAAATGACCCACCTGCTAATGAATTTATTGAAACAAAGCATACATTTTGCTGACATGACCCCACATTTTTCCAAATGCTGACTTAGAAATCTTTATGGAAAGTCATCTGCTTAAAAAAAAAAGAGGTTTTCTAAACTAATTCCTTGGCTTTATTTAAACATTTAAAATATATGTTGAAATGCTGTATGAAATAGTGCCAAAAAGTGAATAATAGTGGATATTATTTTTAAATGCTCATCTGAAACTACATCTCTCTAAACTTAAAATTTATGTTTCATGAGAGTTTTTTTCAGGGAGGAATGCATTTTATTTTAAAAAGAAATTAATGACCTTAAGTAAAAGGAGAGATGGCTGGCAAGTCTGCTTTGTGTGTAGTAATAAAAATGGTTTATTGGCCTAACGCAGTTAAATGCAGGAGCCAAATTATACTCAGACTCAACTTCATATCTTGTGTGACTCTGGGGGCATCATTTGCTGACCTGGATTCCTCCCCTTCTCCAATCCCACTTCTTTTTCTGCCTGAAAGCAAGGCTTAGATGAAGGAAAGTAAGTAGCTTTTCTTTCATTTAGCTGTATTTGTTTTCCATTGGCTCCTTTAAAGCAGCACCAGTAATGTCCCCAGAGCTCCCAAACCCATTTATTTTCTGTCTACTACCTGCCAGCTTGAAGCCGAAGCTAATTCACCCCAGAAGGTTTAACTTCCGTCAGCTGCAGCACCAGGGGTGTATCAGTGGCACTGTGTGTAGGTGAGGATCAATAGGCTCAGGAAGTATAGAAAGGACATGACTGGAGGAAAACAGGGTTTAGAGGCTGATCATGAAGAAATCAGAGGGACCTGGTATCTGGATTTGGCAGGGGAGCTTGTTTTGGGATAAAAAGGAATATTCCACAAGGAAAAAGGGAAACTCAAGCCTATTGTAAAAATTGAGCCGCAATTTTGTAGTTTTCTCTTTTGACTTACAGCACTATTAAGAAGCAGACTGCATAGTCAGGTTAGAGAAGGATTTTCTTGGTTCTGAAGGCCCAAAACCCTAATTTTCAAAGCATACCTTAGCATTTTGAAGCTTCTCTTCCTCAGTCTCTTCCATGGGAATAGTCCATGTGTACAGGCACTTCACTTTATGGACTCTAGACTGAACACTCATGTAATGTCAAAGGTGACAGGAGCTAGTCAGAAAGATCCAAATCCATATAGGTTATTCATAAAAGTGTAAAGCCATCCCCAAAGGAAAAGTTACATCAAACAGTTGCCATAATTCTGAATTGTTACGTAAGAGGAGAAATTTTGTCTGGAATCCTTGTGTTGCAATCCCTGATGAAATTTTTTGGCAAAGTTTTGAGATACAGTTTGTATTTCCACAGTCTCAAATTTAGCTCATAGCCTTTAGCAGTTCTGCTAACCTTGCTGCTAGAGTCCTCATTAAAACTGTCTGTCTGCTTTTCTTATATTAATTTAAAAGGACTACAAGATCATCTTATCTTGAATGGCACTAATTTTTACTTATTTTAAAAGTGTAGGTTTTGTATAAACTAAAGCATTTCTGTGTTGGGGAAAATAAACTGTATGTTACAGACACAGAAGAGGATAATCCATGATGGTACTCATGTCTGAATTGTTACTTATGTGAGAAACTGAATGTCCACAACAGACACAGAAGGACCCCCAGCAGCCGAACTACACTGTCTGTACAGGGGAAGGCAGCTTGCGTTGTTTTTGAAAATCTTGGAGTTAGAAAACAAGTGCCTCCAAAATTTTCAAAATCAAGAAATTAGCATAACCCTTCAAATCAGCGTGGCACAAGAGCAAAGTACATACCGTCTGGGCATCTGAGAAGCAGAATTCTCTGTATTGATTTTTTCTTTTCTTTATCTATATGGATAAAATTTGTCCTGTGTCCCCTCTTCAACTGTGAGGATTTCTTAGAGGAAGGCAGAAAAAAGCACAGTGAATGCAAGATAGACAATGGTATGCTCACAGAAAAATTATTTCTGACAGTTTAAGATGACTCTTTGAGGCTTGAAAGATGACATTTTCCCATGCTGTGAACATCAGGTAAAACATCAGTAAACCCATTCTTTCCAAGGCCAAGGAAAAAAGGGATAAATAGCCATATGTACATACTGTTGGATGGGGAGACAGATGGGCTACCTTTATCATCCTGCTCAGTACAAATGTATCTCACTCTAGATCCAGTTCTTAGCCACCATTACACCACCATGAGAAACACTGAACAATCCTTGAAACTGTCGGATGTGTTTTCCTCCACATACTACGGTCCAAGCAACATCTCAAGTTCTCTTCAGTTAATTGAGCACCTGTGTTCATAAACCTTACAGCCACCTGTCCTGCAAAATGCTACCAAAATGTCCATATTGATGTGACATGCTGAGAGAGTTGGGATTGTTCAGCCTGGAGAAGAGAAGGCTTCAGGAAAACCTTAGTGCACCTTCCAGTACCTAAAAGGGGCCTACAAAAAAGCTGGAGAGAGCAAGGGCAGGTAGTGATAGTACAAGGGAAAATGGCTTTAAGCTGAAAGAGAACAGATTTAGATTGGGTATAAGGAAGAAATTCTTTATTTTGAGGGGGGTGAGACACTGGAACAGGTTGCCAAGAGAAGTTGTGGATGTCCCATCCCTGGAAGTGTTCAAGCCCAGGCTGGATGGGGCTCCAAGCAACCTGGTTGAGTGGAAGATGTCCTTGCCCATAGCATGGGGTGTTGGAACTAGATGATTTTTAAGTTTTCTTGCAACCCAGGCCATTCTATGATTCTGTGGTATATTCTTACCATGTGGACTCTAGAATGTCTTCCACCTAAGTTTAGATACTTAAGTGAGGCATCTAATTTAGGAAAATAAATACCTTGGACACCTTGGTGTCAAAGCAAGGGTGCACGTTCTTTGCGTATGTCCACATATTCTATATATTTCACAAGTTGTTTAAGCACTACAGGATTAGAATAATTGTTAAAGGTAGAAGGAGTGAATTCAAATCAAGGACTGAACAGTGGCACTCACAAGGAAGTCTTAGTAATGATATGCTGGGGTGCAAACTCACTTCCATCTATGTGATATTCCTCCTCTTACATTTAAATTCATTCCCTATGCAAAGACACCTTTATGCTCACATTCTGTATGCACCAGCCTGCTTGCCTGTGCTTCCTCATTTTCAGTTTCTCCATAAATTGTGAATCTCTCACCCAGCTTCTGTATCTGACAAAAGGGATGAGATCTCGAACATTATTCAGTCCCCATATATAATTTTTTATGAAAGCAAGTGGGCAGAAAAAGAAAAGGGTTGCAGCATCTTCTTCAGCTAAAGAATAGGTTACAACATGGATTTGCAACTTTTTTGATACCAGACAATGCATTCATGAAAGAAGTTTTATAAATAATTAGCTTGGCAAACCTTCAAATGGATGTCAACCATTCATGCATATTATAGTCTAGCTATCACTAGTAAATGTGTTGAAATTAGTTAAGAATTCCTTATCTTTAAAAAATAGTCTACGTGGAATTTTATGACTATGTATCATTTATTACTATAATCTTTGTACAAATGTATGTTTATCAGAAGAGTCAAAATGCAAAAATATTTTTCTAAATCTTATCAAAATTGGCACAAAAACCCCAGAAGTTCAATGCAAAGGGGAATTGTCTATGTTACTGAAAAGCGGAGGACCAGGAAATATTTTAATAACATTTCATACACCAACTAGGAAGTGTTAGTAAGAATGTGTTTGGCTATGATTTTTTTTCCGTGAATATTTGACAGACCATCCACTCATGCACACACACAGATCTCACCCCTAAAATTTGGATTCCTCATAATAAAAAACTGAAGAGCTTTTTTTTAAGTTTTTTGATCTTTTTGATCTTTAATTCTTACCAGTCAAAAAACCACTTCTTTGCTGGAAAAAAAAAATCTTGAAAACGTTTTGACCAGACAAAGTGTTATTCATATGAAAACTGTATTCAAGTTTAAGCTAATTATGGAAAAGAAATAGATATTCTTGATGTCAAACTCTTGCTCCAGATGAGGAGAGGATGCTCCAAATGAGCGAGGATTGGCAATGAGACAGCTTTAGAAAACTGCTACTGCTGCCACTGTCTTCTGCTCTGGCATGGAAGGCATTTGAAATTATGACTGTGACCAGGGTTGTGAGACTGAGAGGCACAGATTCCTAAATTCATGTGAAACTGGATGATGTTTGGGATTCTCCTGTAACCCTGTATGGCAGACAGGCAGCTGGTAAAAGTTTGGAACCTTTTTAAGAATGAGTTCTGGGCTACTTTAAAACTGAAATCTGCTTTGAGTCATTAAACTTATTTGAACTGATGTGTCACATTAAACTCTTTAAATGGTATAAGAATTTAAATCACTGTGAGAGTTTACCATGTAGCTGGTAGAGGAAAAAAGTCCTATCCTTGGGCTTTAAAGGGGAAGAGGTGGGTACAATGCAAAGCCATTCCTGAGACAGTGTGACAGCATGGACATCTGAGCTAGTGTCAGAATTTGGGGTGACTGTTTTGGCCCGGCTTCATGTAAAGGTGGTGTCACTGAGATCATCTGATCTTTACGGAGGTGGTCCTCACAATATCCCTTTATTCCCTTTTAAATTGTTGGACCTCTGTGCTGCATTTGTTGTGACTAGTTACAGAAACATGTCACATTGCTGAAGGAAGTGCCCAGGCATTGCTTTAGTTAGTTCTATGAGACTGAATACAGAATTCTTACTTCTGCCACCCCCAAGGAAAAGTATATTTCCAAGCACTAAGTGCTCTGCTTTGCTCTTGGAGATTTGGTAACTGGAAGAAAATAATGTGTTTCTGTCTGAATCTGATAAGGAGGAAGAATATGCAGAATGGAGGAAGGAATTCCTTCGAGGAATTCTGTTTGACGACCAACACCAGGGGGCTTCTTGCTGGAAAATGGGGAATAATTCACTGAAATCAAAGCAGTTTATTGAAGCAAGAATTCAAACCCAGGATCTTATACTTTTTTGGTGAATATACAGATCTAATCTGTACCAGATATTCTCTCTGACTTGTATTTGCAGCATGAACAATACAGACCATCTTCTAAACATTCCTGCTTAAGCTGGGCTCCATGGGCAGCATCCTAATTCAAAGGCAGCTCTCATACAGGTGTGGATGCATTTTGCCTGAGGGAGAATGAAGCTATTCATGTACTTTACAAAGTGCTATAGTTTCTTCTCCCAGGCAACAGGACTCACAGGGCAAGATGTCAGACACAGGCGACCTACTGAACACAAGTTAACAAGATCTTGAACAATTTTCTGTAGAGGAGTGTGATGAACCCATTATAAGGAATGATGTAGGCCCTCTGTGGGCTCTCAGTGTTTCAACTGTATCATTATTTGTCATATTTACAGTATATGACAAATGAGCTAAGGGGAGAAAAACTGGACTGGAAAGAGATTAGATCATCTGGGATGAAAAACTGCCAACACTGAGGCCTTACACCAAAAGAAAAGTAATAATCATGCCTTACATAAAGCATATGTAATCTCTGCAGCTACCTTGAAAAGATGCCCCCCTTCAGGACATTTCTTGCCCTTTCTTCTACACACAGTTCCCTCGTCTCATTCATCTTTGAGGCAAAAATGCATTTTCCTTCTTCTTTGTCCTCTCCTGCAGAAAACACTGTATGCATCATATGCAAAAACATGAGCAAACTGTGGTTTGAATCCCTTCCACCCTTTCAGAAATTATTAAGCATTCAGCCTACAAGAAGCCACATCTCTAATCACTTTTATGTTCCATTGACCAAGCTCTTTTCCCAATAGCACTGTCATTTAATACTGAATACTAATGAAGCCTGACTTTGTTTCTTCTTCACCTTGTTTTTTTTTTACTCTTGAGGTGCGTTTCAGCTTCACCTTTGACATCTGTGTATGCAACCCTGTACCAGTGCAACCCACTTTAGAAAAATTTGTCCTTTCATGGCTCTACTCAGATTTCCAGATGCTGTTTTGCAGATACTCTGAATGGATACAGAGGGTAGATGGCCCTTTAAAATGTGACCTGAACAAAATACGTTTATGAGAACTCAATGGCAGAGTGTAACGTACAATACGTAGGTATTTAAAGTGTATACTACAGAATGAGACATTTTACTGGCTGAAATCACATCATTTAACTTGTGGCAATGACCTCCTGCTGTGGAACATATTTTTTGTGTGCACATAGACATTACATGGAAGGAAAAAACATACTATAGGCAGCTCTAACAAGACCCAGGTATTCAGTGAAATTCAACTCATGTTTTCTGTAGCACTCTTGTTACCACTGAATAGCTTCCTTTTTTTCTTTATTTTTTCCCCCCTCTCCTGAGCTCTCTTTTTTTCAGAGTTCAGGACCATGATGCTGATTCCTCTCCTGACATATCTGTGCTACACTGATCGTAAAGAGCAAGAGGCTGAGAGATAATGTTGAACAGCTTTCCGTGGGAACTCGGATTATGCAAGTACAGTTTGATCTCCGCAATGGTTCAGAACCACTCAGATATACATTGTGCAGTGCTGCCAAAAGTTTTTCTCCAGGCTACCAGGAGAGATATTTAAGGCTGTGATGTTTAAACAGAAAAAGTATGTCTTTTATTAATCATATTTGCACAACTGATCAGGAAAATTCATTTCTTATGTTTTCAGAATTAATTTTGTGGAGCAAAGTGAAGTAAGATTAACCTATAGACCTAAGTAAAACTATGGCTTCTTTGTTTCAGGCTGGAGAAAGGCCAAATCACATTATAGCATACTTTACTGGTAAAGTTATATATTTGGAAAGTCCTAGAAGGGTTTGAGAAGGAACCAATATGTAACAGAGTTAGTGACTGGCTATACAGCTCTATCTTGTGCTATTTCCAGATTCTTACATTATAAAACACACAGCTATCAGTTTTATTGTCCCTGTGATTCCAGATAGACCCATATATCACACAAGCCCTATGGTAATACTTTGACAAATGAAAGCATCACTTTTTGCCCAGACAGTCCATGCGTAGAGGTGGGAGAAAATCTAGGTAAGACTCTTGGAACACATCAGCTTCTATTTTTCCATTGTGCATCACTTGCTTTTCTATTGTTTTTTTTTGGTCTCTAGGATTTTTTTTTTGTCTATTCCACTGTCTTTCAGTGTGATTGATCTAAATTTATTGAATACAAATTTCCTCCAGACATTTGGTTTCTGGCCAACAATCCATTGTCTATTACATGTAAAGAATTGGGGCAAAATTTTAAAGTATGTTCACTTATTTATTTGGGATATTTTAGTTGCTCAACCAATCTTCTCTGTGTTTACAGAGATGTTGAGAACTGCAGTGCCTACTGAAGTTAGTGGGAACTTTGCCTGCTCAGCATGTCTAGAAACTGGACTTTAATTAACATTTTATTGATTATTAAACTTCGACGTGTTCAGACAGCAGCATAAAATTCTAGTGACTTCAGTTTTCTGACCATTTTCAATTGGTGTAGAAAAATAACCATAAACGAGATGGTGTGATAAGGAAGTTATTGCTTTTATTGCAAATCCATACTCTACATCTCTTTTAACCCTAATTATGCTCTATTGCTTAAATAAAGTTTATTTTACTTAGGGTATTCAAACAAGATAACATGTAAGAATTTCAAAAATAATTTTTTAACGACACTTTCCAGTCAGAATGACTAACTAAACAGATGTCTTCACTGTCAAGTACAACAGCTTTACATTGTAGCTGTCAATTGCCCCCTTTCAGGAAAAGGTATAGGAAATAGATGTTTCCTGCCTACCCTGCCAGTCACAATGATATCAAAGGCATTGATTTTATACCCAATGTGGTCTATGTGAAACCAGTGAAGACAATTTCCTTAATAATTAGAAATCTATGTAATTTTATATTTGTTTAGAGAGTGGAAGGGAAACTTCAAGGTCTTTTTTTCAGGTCATCATCACACAGTAATACACTTTCTGTACATTTACACAACACAGCCATTTGATTATCTTAATACTGAGGGGCTAAGACAAAGCATTTTGGACCAGTGACCTCCATATATTTTGTTTATTATTTTTTTTAGAATTGCCTTCTTCCTCTATATATCAGTACAATTCTACCTTAGCCCCACTGTGCCTAGACTCATTCAAAATAACGTGGAAGCATAAGCAGTGTTTGGATGTAGAGGGCATGTGAATACCTTACTTTTGAATTTTCTAATTATTGCAAGCTTCCCTGTTCATCAGAAATAGGTGGAACTCCTGCAATTCAATTCTGATTATTATTTTGAGCATATGGAAGTCTGAATATATTTGCTTTTGAGTATTCTATGCCAAATTTCAGGAAGATTGAGTCCCACAAAGCATTGAATCCCTTTCCCTTGCAATGAAATCAGGAGCTAGCAGTTGGTTGGGATCCCTCATTTTTACCTTGTCCTTGAGAATCAGCCAAATGACTTGCAGTGGAAGTTTCTTTCCAGAATTAAAAACCAAACCAAACCACAATAAAAACAACAACAAAACCCACAAAAAGCCCCAAGCCTGCAGCCATCCATCTCAGTGGATATTTTTCATATCCAAACAATAAAAGCATCAGGCTTAAGTATCAGACTTAAAGCTGTCAAGTTACTGGCCAAAAGAGATGTTAGTGTTTCACATAATCTAATGTATACACTTAGACAGTTTCATGGTTCACTCAGTTCCTTCAGTTTCTTTTCCATTTGGGATCCATTCCAGTCCCTGTCACAGAGGCCCAGACTCTTTCTTTGGCTGTGAAGGCTCCACAACAGCATAGACTGGATTGTGTTGAACCTCAGGATACTCAAGCAAGTCTGGGTGATCCAGGAAGGAAAATCTCTGACGCTCTAAAGGTACACTGTACTTTTAAGGCCAATAAATTGGCTGTAGAAAAGACCTCAAGAAGGTATTATTAATGATAAGTTTAAAAGCCTCCCTTCTCAGCGTTTTCAAACCAACATAAACATGAATTCTGCTTTTTTTCTCAGTATTATAAAACTTTAGCAGCACTGAACTGTAGAAATAACTAAATCTATCTTCTTCTGTCCTCTCCAGAGTACTTCCAAATCCTTCTGTTGAATTTCTACACTCTGTCACAGACATATTTTTTTATTTCTATGTCATTTCCTTGTATCAGCTCTGTGGAAAAGAGAAATGATCCAATTACCTTGAGGAGAGGATTTCTAATAAAAATTTATAAAGAAATGGTAAGTGCTGTCACCTTCACTCTCTCTTTTTGCTTTTTTTTCCCCTTCTCTTTTGTTGGTCCGGAAAGAAATGCTTACACTGACATGAACATTTTTGTATGTAAATATAGGCAAAGCAAGGTGAAGGAAGATTTTATACTGTTTCCTGTTAAATCCATTACTGGATGAGATGTGATAGTAGTTGTACCTGGGCAGAGTTTTCCTCAGATTGTTCTCTTGGAGCAGACATGGGATTCATCCAAAAGGGGATACTAAAGAATTTGGTCCCAGAACTCCCCGGGGAGCAGAGACACTGATGGTAAAGACTGGTCTGGTGGCTGCCAGCTCCTCCACCCTCAGACAGCTGAGTTCCCTTTCCCCTGGCCATTCCTGTGCCTGAGAAGGTTTTGGAAAAGAGAATAGTCAATGCAAAAAATGCAGTCTTTCGTTTCAAACTGCATTAACATCTGGATACATCTGAATATGATTACTGGATCGGATATTGCATGGTTCTTGGCACTACGTTTTCCTTGCCCTCAGTGTTTCTCCACTCCTTGCCACTCACTGACTGATCCCTCAATGCACAGCTAAATGCAATCACAGTTGCATATTTGACTTTTCTGCCAGTATTAGAAATCAGGAATAATCATTCTTATTTCCATGTATGAGTCAAAGAGTTCGAACTTTTTGCAGTGTTATTCTGGTGTTTGGTCTCTTTCTGTGGAGCTCTTCTGTCCTGGTACCTGTCCATCAGAATGTCTTCCTTACTTTTTTCGTCCTCAAAATTCTGTTCTTCTGGGAGGCTTGTGTAATCCTCAGAAAGGACTTTGTAGCAAATTTGCTACATGTCCAAGTTTATTCATTCCTTTCTGATGATTAACAGAATGAATTTTTATGTACATCTGATGAATGCAAGTTTGTATTGATTTAATTTTTGAATTAAAAAGCCATTACTGTTGTTAAAAGTACATGAAATAAATTCATTACATTATAATATTTTTGTCATTCACTTTACACATTGACTAAAACATTTTCAGATGTTTTATGAAGGGACCCTTGGATAATTTTGAACAGGTTTTTTTGGCACACTTGATCATTTCAAGAGAAGCCTCAAAGTCTTACTGTTAAACCTAACTTTTTGAAATGATATTGCAATGAAAAAGTAATAACCAATTAAAATATTCTAGAAATCAGTCTAAAAGCAACTTGCTGTTCAAATAAAAAAATGTATTCTACCAAGAGCTGGATCATTCTTCATTTCCTCTTGGGAGGAGAAGCTATAAATCCTGTTTCAATCCCAACTTTCATAATTTCAAAACTTTTCAAAACTTGGTAAGAAATGTAGCTCAGTTGTTCCATAACTTTAGTGATGAGTATGTTTATACACAAAAAAATTCCTGACTTTGTTTTAATCCAATATTGCTAATTTTGGGAACTGATGCAGGATCTTTCTATGCCACTCTGTAGTTTAACAAAAAAAAATAGGTGGTAATTCAGGACTGCATTTCTTACTTTTATGTAATAGACAATGTTTAAATCCATACTAAATTTCTACCTTTTTATTTGGGGCACATTTATTCTGTACAATAAGTGCATATTACAGGCAGAGGAAAATTAATTGATTCTAAGATAAAAGAGACAAACCCAACAGCCATCAGACACAGCAGCTAAGAGTGAATCGTAACAGGCAGAAGGAGGTTAATGCACAGAATGTAATGAATTCTCTTATAGGCAGTTTTAAGTAGGCTACACTGAGGGATTGTATACTCTAGTTGTAAATACTAGGTTGGGTGATTGAAATTCCTGCTGTAAGTTCTTATATATAAATGTTTAGTTACTTATCAGCAGAATGAAAAAGGTCTGGGTTTTGGTGACATCTGAAATAAAAAGCAGCTGCCTGGTGTTTCGGGATCTGTCTTTCACCAGCCAGTTTATAACCACTGTTTCACTTCTGCGAGGCTCAGAACTTTTTGTAGCCCCAAGGGCATCCAGAAATTAAATTTGCCAGTTAAAAACATTGTGCACTTGAAAAGTAGACAGATAAAATGCTTTGTATTTTTTCTGTTTTTCATTCAAGATCTCATAAAACTGTGGTAGAACAAGTGTTTTAATTAGTGTAATTTTCATGTACCTCCTTGAAAGAGAAGTACACTCCCAAGCTGCTTTAAGTGCACGTCTGATTTGCAGGTTCATAAATTAAATGTGATAAATGAAGCATTTTTTTAAAATTTATTTTTTATATTTTAATGGTTGCTCTACAGTCAGCACTCTGCACAGATATCCTCTGCTATGAGACTGCTCCTCACTACATTGGAACAAGGGAATGTTTGGCTGTGTGTGCATTACAGGCAGCAAATAGCACCCTTATGTCTTTGGTGAGCTCAGAGGAGGAATAGTTTTGCAGGTATTTGCACTGGACCTAAAAATGTCACATATGTCTTGCATAGGTCTTACGCCACGTTTGCATTCATGAATCAGCTGCAAAAATTTAGGACTTCAGTTGTGTTGTGCACTTTGAGGGAGACCATCCTTGATCAAAAAAAGTAGGTGCTAAATTAACAAAACAAACTTCAGTTTTCAGCTCTCTGTGCTCTTTTCAACTTACTAATTTCTTGTTCCCTCTGCTTTTTCTAAATTCCAGCCCTCACTATCTACAAAGTAATGACTTTAGTTTGCTTCATATTTTAAAGGGAGGAATGAGATACTGTAATGCCATGAAAAGGGAACCCAAAAAAATCCACCCAACCCAGTTTATGTGGGTTTTATATATTTTTGCTACGGAAAGAAGGAAATAGACCACTTTTTTGTTTTGTTTTTAAAAGGTATTCATTAAGCACAAAGTAAATAAAAAAAAATCAAATAAACCTACTGGAATTGGCAAACTTGAAACTGTCTGCTAGAACAGAGTTATAGTAAAAGAGGTTTCCTTGAAGATACTTCCTTACTTCTTAATGTGACCATTGCCAGTGCTGTCATCCCTTTCAGTGCCTTCCACTCTGATACTTGTGTCTGTCCTAGTGTGTAATGAGATACAGCAGTGTAATTAGAACACCTTCATTTTTTTCTTACTCCTAAAGGTACTGTGAAAGGAGAGAGTGATCTGGGAAGTTGGTTGTTACACTCAGCAGTCAGTAGCAGCTCTTCACCTTTTTGTCAAGCAGCCTAGTCCTTGGACCTTGAAGGGTTTCTCACCTGCACAGCTTGTGGCACGAGACTCATCATTTTCCATGGTCTATTCTTTAACAGCTTAGCTGGAAACGTGATCCTTGGGAATATTTTCCCAGGACTGATTTGCCTTAAGTCAATTATTTTGAAGCAAGGAGACGATGTGAATGAAGGGATGAAAACTCATGCTGTTACCAGAAAAAAGACTGAAGTAATCTTCAAATTATACAACTGTATCTAGTGATGACACTAATGAGCTCCTTAAAAATGCAGATAGCAGCTCATGCAATGATTAGCTTGTGTTATTGATGGACTAATATTGAGCTCAAAAATTTAACACACTCTTGAGTCTTTCACATCATTTCATGATGCATAATTCCAAGTTTCAAGGTAATTATAAGTGAAGATGAGATTGCGTTTAAAATAGAATTTCTCTGGTTGGAAACAGAGACAGCCTTCTATGTTTCCCCAGTGGAACTGTGATTATGGACATAACATAGGAAAAGTTTTAAAACCAATAAGTTTCTAGGCAATGTTACAGCTTCCTTGTTTATTGGATATTGCCTATGTAAGAATGACAGTGAAAAGTGAAGTCTGCTATTATTTGTCATGCCTACAACAGCTACTCTTATTTGCTGTCAGATTGCATTGTATGCATTGTGCATCTTTTAACAGCACTTAGACATGCTGACATAAAATACAAAGATGATTCAATTACGTCTTCTGCAACTGCATCTCATTTTGCTAATGCTTACAAATTAAGGGTGTCTATCACCCTGTACATGAGACAGAACACAGATAGCGTTTTAAATTCCTTGAATTTCATGGTATACACCACTTAAATACAGAAGCAGCCCTACTTGTAAACAGTTGACACGCAGCTCATAAACTAGTCTAGTCAATATGAAAATGCAACCATGCAGTGCATACAGAAATTATTCCTCCTTACTGTTATTTCTTAGTGGTAAAATTATTTATTTGTAGCAATTTGCTTTTGGTAACTTATTTACCAGAGATAGTTTAAATGTACAGCATTAGTGCTTATCTACATCCACACATCTCAGTGACCATGTCTTTCCATGGTCAACAAACTGTGGAAAATCCAATGAACCTTTACGGAAGTCAGGATACTAGAGGACAGTCTTTCAGAAGGATGTTATTTATTCATATGTCACAGATTTATATGAAATAGAAGAAGTAGACTCATATTGACATTGCCAGGAGTGACTAAATGGGGTGGCGAAATTTTAACCCTATAAGCTGAGTTTCATTAGATGTAGAAACTCATGTGCTGTGGTGGGACACATTATGCAGGACTGTGGGAGGTTCATCCCCTATTGTGGCTGCTGCCAATCATGAAGACTCCACCTCAGAGGCGGAGGACTCCTCCTTCGAGGGGACGTCTGAGGGCGGCACCTCAGTCTAGGACCTGCCCCACCTTCTGGAAAGTTCTTCTGTGTTCGGTACCCCATTGGTTGAAGTTCGTTGTACCCTCCCCCCAGTTAATTTTATAGGATCCTGGAACCCTGTACCCTCCCCTTTGTCCCTCTCCCATTGGTTGTTACCCTTCCCGCCGCCCAGTTCCCGCCCCCCCTTAAACCCCCCTGCACACCCTCAGAGCCTTGGAGTTCTCCCTCCGTCCTCTCCCGCCCGGAACGCTCGTCCCTCGACTTCAATAAAGGAGAGCCTGGGGAGCCCCCCTCTCGCAGCCCTTCGCCTCCTAGCCTCTCTTTGCCACCGCGTCCTGCAGGTATCTCTCCTGGGGCCGCTCCACCTCAGTGCGAGAGATCCGCACCTGCCCTCAGAGAAGGTCTTCTGTGGCCGTCACCTCTCGGGCTTCTGGAGCGTGTGCCTGTGGCAGAGGGCAAACCTGTGTGGGCCAGGGAGGTGCCGACTACACAGGACTTCGCTGAAACAGTTTTACTCCAGAAGCAAAACAAGACCTGAGTTGTTGCTGAATATAAAGTGCTTCTGCTTCCACCTTGCACCTCCTTGCTGTACTGGATATTGCCTGCTAGTTTCTTGGGGTTGTTATCATTCTCATTCCCCTCATGGCTACAGCCACTGAGCTGAATGGGTGTTCACTTTGTTACCAACATCAGGGCTGAGACACCAGTCCAAGCTTTTTGCAGCACACCTCTGGAACACCTCGGGATGAGTATGGTTTGGGGTGAGAGGTACAGACTCCACATCTATCAAGTTGCACTCCTTTTTCTAGCAACATTTTTGTATTAGTGGTGAATGGCTGCAGATGGACAGTCCTGCTGATTTCTCAGGTCACTGCTGTCTTCCTGGCACATCTTCACAAGAGAAATAAAAGGAGAGCAAGGACAAATGCCCCAAAGTCCTTTCTACACAATAGTGGGGCTGAGAGCTGTGGAAGTCTCTGTGAGTGACAGTTGCTGTGACCTTATTCAGCTGCTTTTAATAACTTTGTACCAGATGCTGGAAGATTTTAAGCCTGATAGGTTGGGAGAGTTTGTTCCCTTGTTTGTCTTTGTTCTTGAAACTGCTTCTTTAAGCAGAGCTAATGATCTACAAGACTTTTTCATAGAAAGCAGTCATTAGAGACTCTATGACAGGTTCAATTTTTTAGCTGAACAGTTGTTTATGCTTTTCCTGTGATTTCCATGGGAAGTGTATGGCTCTCTATTTCATTTGTCTTTGAAGAGGAAACTGAATTATCTTGGTGTCAAACAGCTCAGCTATCTGTTTTACTTTTTTGTTTTAATTTTTTATTTTTGTTGCCATTAACATGGTTACATATGGGTAACCGTATGGTGGGATACAAGTATCAGATGGTTGCCCAGAAGTCTGGCATCTGCAGAAATTATTTTATTTCCAAATGGGAAACTGAATCTTTAGCAAATTAGTGATTATGGAATACATGGAAATCATAGTTGGACAAATAACCCAATGCTTCTCTCCATTACAGAGCACCCCAAACTCACTCAGATATTTTCAGAGGTGATGTGTTATTCAGCCTGAGCAAGACTACCAGGAGTTTGCTGCATAGAAATTTCTGCATCTGTGAAAAAAAAGAGTATTAGAAACGTATTATAGTAGAGTTGACTTCCTGGTGTTACTTCTGTGCCATAGTCATAACCAGTAGCCCCAAGAGGCCCCAGCCCAACAATAAAGACATTGTTATAATAAACACAGCACAGATGCTCAGAGCTGTTTACAATGCACACAGTGGTATATTTGCTAGTCAAAAGTCTTGCTTCTACAGGATTGATTTTTTTTCAATATTTTGTGCTTATTTACAATATTCCAAGGGTTGTCTCTTTTCTCCTTTTCTTCAATTCTTCTTTCTAAATTTTGCCTATATTTCTCAATTTTTACCAACACAATACTGGCAAGAAAAAGACTCATTACCTGTACTCAGACTCCCTTCTGTATAATTCTTCTTCAATAAATGTTCCTCTTCATTTTTTGGCCAAGGAGTAAAAAATGTTTAGCTCTTTTATTTGTATAACAAACTCCCATCACTCAGTCTGTCTGCTGCAGAAATGAATCTTGTTTTCTCTTTAGCAGCAGCTTCAGCACTAGAAATAAACCCAAAGGAATAGAGAGAACCAAAAAACCTTCATGGATCTCAGACCAAGAGCAGCTTTGGATGGACAAAGCTGAGATACAGGGAGATGAATGAAGTATTTGCTTTTCTAGAGAGACCATTTATCATTCCTTTACCTAGGGCATCTCCAATTCTCTGCAGATGTGATTCTCTAGTGACCAAGACAGAGGTGAGAGGTTTGTACCAGCAGAGTTTTGGTGGCTCCTCTCTGCATTTCTCTAATTTTAATAACCAGATGAGCCATACAGGAAATCTGGTTTGCTGAAATATATGTAGTATTGAAGGGAGAAAAAAAAATATTAATAGTTCTGATGGAAAGCTGTCCCCAGAGTGTTTATAAAGCCAAGTCTGACTTGATGTTTTCAGACTTGATACAAACTGTATTCTTCCCAATCACAATCTCTGGATGAAATGATCAAATTTTCTGAGATTTGTAGTGCTATTTACCTTTAAATAATATTGGAAAAAGTGTCCTAATTTGAAAGGTCTGCTGTATGTATGATGTCAAAGCTGTTTGCCCTTTGGGGTGTCAGGAGGGAGGCCATAAGGTGTCTCCAGGCCCAGCCCACCACCAGGAGAGCTAGTTGTCCTGGACACTGGGAAGTGCTGGAATTACTCACCTTGGATGCTTTTTCACAGTAGATCTCTGGGTCCTGACTGTCCTGGGGCCCTAGCTCAGACACAGAACTTCCACTGCATAGTCAAGGATCTGAAATGTCAATTGCAAAACTTTCAAACCTGCCTGGGAAAAACAGGGCTCGAGACTCATTGAAACAGGAATTTGCTCCTAGAAAGTTTTGCTTTCTAAAAAAAAAGCAACGTCCAAGGTAAAACTTGCTGTTGGATTTTTTTTTTCAATATGCTCTGAGATATCTAGAAATGTGAATATGCAGCTTTCTCCACTGTATAGTAGTGTGCACTTTTTGCATCTCAATGTGGGACTGGAAAGGGTGAAAATAAAAATAATTTGGAAGACCTGGCTCAAGCTTCATCTTGTACTTTGTCAGTCACTAACATGAAGACGATCTTGAACTAATCTCTGTTTTATGATCAACTACTGCAGGAAAGGACTGATAATAAAAACACCCCTTTAGAATATTATTTTTCATTATAACAATGTTCTTCTCTAATGAAAACATCAGTCTGATCAAATCAAGTCTGATAGGTCTAAAATCAAATTTCTTTTTCCGCTACAAGAATTGGGAAAAAATTGTGGAGAATTTTTGGTCTATTAGGAGATGAGTCTTTCAGGCTTTTTTAAAAATTTCATTGTCTGAATTTGATCCAGTTGAAAAGGAGAGTTGAAATGTTATGACATCTACCCATGCCAGATTGCCATTTTCTGCAGCGGTGAAGCAGTGCAAAGGCTGAGAATTCATGCAGTGAGAGACGTTCAGTGGTGTGCAGAAATGTGTTGCAAGGTTAAAGCTGAAAGCAGAGGGCTTTACATGTGAAAGAGATCATGATGGATCAGAGGCTGAACTTTGACTTGACAGTGTGATATCCTTCCAAAACCAACAAAGGCAAATCTCACTCAGAGCAAATTAACAGGAATATTAAATGCAAGACATAGGAGGCAACCAGCCATCTGCTCAGCACTGGTCAGTTGTCTGCTGGAGTCCACCAGTGTGCTAAACCACCATATTTAAAAGTGATGTAAGATCTGGAAAAAGAAAGCAAACACTATAGGACATTTTAAAATGTGGCCTAAAAAGAAATGTTGAATGAACTGGGCTTGCTTAATTCATAAAGGAAAAGACTATGGCAGAACACGCTTACAATTTTTTAATGCTTAAAATGTTGGTCAGAGAATCACGTCAGCTAATGGGCAAAAAAATGGTATAACTACAGCATTGCAAATTTGAGTTAGATTTTTTTTGTTAAATTGCCTTTATAAAGGGATAATAAAATGCTGGAACAACTTACAAGTGGAGATGATAGACTTTCCCATCTGAATAGGTTGTACAGATATCTTCCAGGAATGATTTCTCTAGGAGCGGAGGACAAATTAGACAATCTGAGACCAGTTGTACATAGCAGGGCCAGGATTCAGAGCTCCAGAGCTGCCTCACTCTGTCAATGACTCTGTTGGTAAAAAGTGAAGGAAAAAGGGAGAAAAAAAACAAAGACAGAAGGCAGCAAGTTCTGTATCTTACCAGCTGGTAACAAAAAAGCATTATACAGCATTCTGCAAAACCTAAAGGATTGACTCAAGAATCCTGTTATGCCACAGCCTAGGCCTGCATCTTGCTCCTGCTGCCTCTCCATAATTCTTCTTGGAGCACACAACAGGAGGAGCTGGAAGCTGACTGACCTCTTTATTTAAACCAATGTTTTTTTAATTGAATCCTAATGTCTCCCCTACTTTTTTGGCAGCTGTCTACGTACCCTGCCCCTCCCGTGCCCAGTTATTTTTTCCTTTTGGCCAACCAGAGATAAATTTTTTTTCTGAGGAAAATAAAAGACTGTCATTGGGATGCAACAGTCTGAATGCAGCTTTTCGTCCTTACCTCTCTGCTCTACATCAGAAAGACTGAAGGTCTGACCTTCCAGTCCCAGCTCCAGTATAAAATTGAAAGCAAATCTGTAGTGCACCAAGTATCCAGTAAAATAGAAGTGCATAGCTTTTATTTCACACAATTGTGCATGAACATGCAGCTGGGAGCTTATTAGGAGATTTGGGGATCTGGTTACTCGAGGTTGGCTTGTTTGAGTGTTCCTTTTAAGAATCAAAGCAGAACTGTGCTACACCATGCTACGGGGCCAGGCAGAGGCCCTGTCGCTAGGCATATATCAACGCTTTCCCCTCCTGAAATGTGACAAGTAGACCCCTATGACAGACCTATGTGCCTGCCTTAGAGTTTTAGCCTCAGAATTCAGGGTAGGAGTGCTGACTTTCCATATTTCAGTACTATGAACATTTTTTGTTCCCTGAACATTTGGATACTGAGCAGCAGTGATTCAAAAAATCCTTCCTAGCAAGAAAGTGGACATTGTACGAAATACATAATATTTTCTAAACTGGAGAAGAATATAATGTTAATGGTTAAAAAAGTGGAATTCTCTACACAAGGTATACTCTTAGCTTTCTTCTTTATTGGACTTCGATCTGTTAACCACTGCACATGAAAAAGCTGCTTTTACAGAAGGTGTGAAGCTGGAGTTAAGTTCTGATGATGACACTGCAAGTCAAAGGTTTCCAAACTACTCTGTGCATCATTAGTGTGCTCCCAGTTATGTGAAACTGCCGTGGCAGCGAGCCAGCAGTGCCGGGTGCTGCCTGGTGGTGTTCCTGATTGCTGCTGCAGCTACCCATCATTGCTGATGATGGCATTCACATTTAACACTACTGCTGATGAAAGTACCTGCAATTACTACAACTGCTGATGGCAGAAAGAGTTTGTTAGCCCTGCTGTAAATTACTTCCTGAGGCTCCCTTGCCAGCTTATTTCGTATTGTGAGCAAAATGCAGTCTCTTGGCACTTAGAAAGAGCTACATTAAACAAAAGTTGTTTAAAAAGGCAGATATTGTGACACTAAGCCTGCTGGTGCCATAAGCAGAAATTCAGCATTTCCCTCTTACGGCTGATACTGTGTGAGCCAGCCTGAACCAGGAAGCAGCGTAGCTTGATGTAGTGCCCAAGCTAATCTACCTTTTGGCAGAGTTGACAGCACAAGGCGATCCAGATCCTGGATTCAATTTGATTTATCTGAATGGTTCTATTCTCCACTACAGGAAGCTATGAAACTGGTTTTGCATTAGGTTGAGAATATCTGCATCATGCTCGGTACATTTCACGACACAGATAGATGAGAATATTCATAAGAAATATTCACCTAAGGCCAACACAAAATATTTCTTAAAAACAAGGCCAGAAACCAAGCCTCCATATCACATTAAAGTCTTCCTGTATAATGAAGTAAGTATTGCCCCTCTTTCACTAAATTCAATAATATGTATTTTTTATATTCAAATTTCAAGAATTAATATTCTCATAGATTGACAAAAGTATTCTCCAGAAACTGACCAGGCAAAATGTGTTCCCAGGTTGGAATGATCCCTACATCTGCTTCTAATGAGGTCAAAACACAAGAATGGCTCTATCAGTTGAATCCAAAGATCCATTTCGGCCAGTGTCCTGTTTCCAGTAGTAGCTGATAGTCTTGCTTGGGGCAGATTATGTAAATGGGTCTTGTAGGCCAATTGCCACAATCTGTGACTTGCTCCAAAGGCTCAGATGCCCACACTGTTCAAAAGTACACGTTGGCCTTGCACAGTCAGGGAAGAAGACAGCTTTAGGCAGAAAGTGAAACTTCTGCAGCTTCTTTGTTAGTGGAATGGTTCCTCCATGGTTTTTCACCAGTTCATTGCCTGTCTATACTGCTCAGTGGATCCAGTGTTTCATGAGGGCATTGGCCATCTCTGCTGCTCTTCCCAGATCTCACATGCCTTCTGAATGTAATCCTGAAGCTGCGAAGTTATTTATCTCAGAGGACAAGTTGGGCTTGCTGGGATAAAGGAGGAGAGATGAGACAAAGACAGAACCTGCACAGTGGTCACAGTGGTTTCATCATGTTCTGCTCAGTACTGGTTCAGTTTTTTCATGGTTGGTTTTTGTCTTTTTTTTTTTTTTTTTTTTTTTTTTAATAGAAAAGACATGTCAGGGTTTTTTGTGTTCCCACCACCCATCCCTTCACAAAATGCTGTGGGAGTGAGAATGTCAGACCAAGAAACATCTGTGCCTTTTTGTACGTTTGTATAAAACAGAGTAAGAGAAACAGAAAGAAAATGGGAATTTTAGTTCTTACTCTTAGAGTGACATGAATAGTCCAAGCTAGATTCACTTTATGGGGGAGAAAGCAATTAGAAAGCAATTTACAAGTCAGAGGAAATGTCCACTTGGTTCTTAACAAAAACAGGGATGAGGATTAGTTCTCCTTGTTAACCACTGCAAACAAAGGCAAAAGATTTATAAGGAGCAAAAGATACAAGGTAACAAGAAGTGTTAGCCCATCAAATGTCCTCCCACACTGTTTTTTCTGCCATTTAACAGATCATCTGGAGCTTAACAGTAAACCAATAATTGTGACATATGGGTGCAAGCTTTTTTGAGCCAATGTTCAGTGAGCAGAAAACTGTAGGTTGTTAAACCAAGTACGTGTACATTTTATTGTCTATGTGAGTGACCAAGCAACTAATTTGCACCTTTGTGTGTTTTTGTTAACACGTAAATACAGTCACACTTGAGACACCAGAACAAAGTTAAATCCCTGCCAGCAGGTGCTGTCTTCTTGGGAGAGAAAGGCCATACACTGCTAGAACATTCTTGCACTCTAAATTTAATGTTTAAACGCACTTTTAAACGAAATGTCTCCTTGTTGCATGTCTTTGGTTATAAGTCATTTGTGTTTGGAGGCTGGCTAGGAATTGAAATTGCTGTTTGGATAATCACAGCTTTCTTTGGATAGTAATTTAGGATTCATGCTATTAACCCCCTGCATCTCTTTGTATACACGACATTAAAAACTCCTGCCAGAAGCAGTTAACTGTTAGACGAATGGGCCAGCAAAATGAGTGCTTACAAATAAATGCTGAGATTAAACTGCACAGAAAGACAGGTTAAGATTTCCTTTTCATTCTTTGAGCAATTTCTACTTTTTCCCAAATGATCATCTTTCAGCTTGAATTTTGGCATATCTGAAGTCAACCAGAAAAAATAAACCAAAACAACCAAACAAATAACAATGATGGGAAATACCAAGAAAACACTTCAGCACCTGGCATACAAGGGAATGAGCTGAGAAAGCATTTTTTCCATTACTGCTTTTGGGTTTTTATTTATTTATCTTTAAACAGTGCTATTTCTTAGACAACTTTTGTTGGAAACTTGAAATCTGACAAGTGAATAAACACCAGTTCAGCAAAACATTTTATCCTACACATACTCAGAAAACCACTTAGCTGTGTTGAAATCCTGTTGTTGTTTCACATATATGCTTAAAGTACGTATGCCTACACACTGCTCTAAATAGCCTATTGCATTGATGGCATAAGGTAACATGCACTCTGTTCCCGCTGTAGATGTCTAATTTAAGCTGTATGACTCTGATGTGTTAGAAGTTATTTTTCCTTCAGCTCTTTTGGTGCTGCACTACCAGACAATATATATGTCTGTTCTATAAATATCAGCTGAGAGAAATAGTTGCAGTGGCTACCGTGGCACCTAAACTGGGCAGTCTGAAGATGTGACTTTCAGTTGATGCATTGCTGAAATCCTCTTCTGATGTAGGTGAGTTTGAGGAATTTATAAACTTGTATGTGCATTTTCCTACTTTGAAAGAACAGAGTGATTTTTATTTTACTCTATGGATTTCAAACATGAATGCAGCTTGATGTTCAAAGCATGCTGAAAGAATGAAAGTAAAAATATCAAATGGCTTCATTTGACTGAATGCAAATATATACAAGGTAGAGGCCTCTATCTGAGCAAATCATTCTAGACTTCCTTTATTGGGAAGAAACAAGCACTTTGAGAATGTTATTCTTGGGTTCTGTTTTAGACATTTACTTTATGAGGAAGTGGAGGTTTTTGCTGTGTCATTACATCTACATGAGTGAAGTTTCATACCTAGTGAAAGAATTCTCCAGCGTTTCATATAAATGAGGTTGAAAAACCTTGAGATGAATTTTCTCTAAAATATACTGTGATCTATATAAGTGAATGAGATGGGGCCCAGGGGAGCTGCCCCCAATACTGAACTAAAGTTGACATGCTCTGTGGCAACCTGGGAGCGTCCCCATTGCTGCTCTAGCTCATCCAGGCTTTGGTGTGTTTTGTCTGTTGTTATTCACAGTGTGAGGTCTGAATGCGATCAGGCATCCTAAAAGTCCCACATTACCATACGGAAGACAAGAGCAAGGTCTTGTCGTATTATTTCAGTCTTCTACTGTTGCAGCATTCAGATTCAAGCCCATCAGGAATATCCTTACTAAAGTCTGGATCACTGACATGGTGAATTTAGAGGGCTATATGTGCCAAATTCAAGACTTAAACTTCTTTCTCTGATTCTTATGAAAATCTTGGGCTTCACCATGAGACTGTGTCCCAAAAATGTTTCTCTTTGATGAATTTGGGTTCAAGATCTGGTGGCCAAATCATCTAACATCTAACAACAAAAGGCTGAGCAGGTCATCCTCTCTGTTTTCTCATACACAGTCATCCCAGCATTTACCTCACTGATTCTGCACTCATCCCAGTTACTCTAGTTACAAGAAATAAACCCACTCTTTAAAACACTGAGTCTTGGGCTGAGTAAGAGCAACAGTGCTGCCAACAGCAGTGGAGATATTGCAGGATGCTGATCAGGTGAGACATGCCCACCATCCCAGCTGGTGGTAGGCACTGCTTGCTCTGCAGGCTGGGCACAGATACCCAGTGTCCCTGCCAGTTCCCAAACATGAGAAAACAACCATGAATTTGTGAGCAAGAAGTGCCCTCAGGCTTTTAAAGCATTTTCTGCTCTGTCCTAAAGCAATGGTGCAGCTTTTCTGAGTGCTTTGGCCAATCTTTGATTCTCCAAAGAATGAAGAAAACGAGCTGTTCTGAACATGCCTGACCAGCTCTCACCGGATTTGAACTTGGAGAAATGGAAACCTTTCACTTCCACTCCTCTTGACAGGCTTAGCATCTAAAGCTGGAGATTTGCTTAGAGTCATGGTTTTAATGGGAAACCAAAGCTGTGAGGAGCGCTTTGAGGGTAGTAGACCATCTGCTCTCTTTCCGATCTAGAAAGTAAGACTATGAATACGGAAATTTGGGTGGAATAGAGGAGCTTTTTTCAGCAGGTTCAGTTAATATTAACATTTCAGAAGACTCTGTCTTCCCATTCGTGGGCCAATAAGAAGTGACCTGGGCCTAAGCCTTTAGTTCCCACCCAAGCTATCACCATTCCACAATCTAGTATGCATCCAGTTTCCCATATATGTAAAGTGGAGATGTCTTCTTATTTGTCTAGGGTTATGGAAGGATAAAATGCATTTGTATGTGTGAAATATTTAGGTATTATATTTTTGTAATCCTCTGAAGTACCAGCTAGGGAGAATCCAAAGCAGAGGAGCAAAATAGATGGCAGGGTAAAAGCTCTTGCTGTTTCTACGATTCAGATTCTTGGCAGGACACCTTTAACCAGTGAATTTCCACTCCTCTGTCTCTGCAGGTGCTCAAAACCATGCCATTTTCCTCTTACTCTCACTTGCTTTCTATTTCTCATGCAGAAAGCAATAAAATCAAGGAATAAAAAAAGCCTATATGACAAATGCACAATGGAATTGAAAGCAAAAGGAAGATAAAATAGAAGTCAAGGCTATCCACTTTTAATTCTGTCTTGAAAGCTAAACAATGACCATCAAATGAATGAAGGGAAGTGGAGAGGGCCAAGTAGTCAAAATACTCAGTTTTTAACAGCTGAGACATATAATCTGCAATGAAACCTGTATTTAAAAGGCCAAAGTTCATAAACTCTAAAAAGTAGCATGCATTTAAAGATTACATCTTACTGTGCACAAAAGGGAGAAAGATACGCAGGTTATTTTGGGCAGGTGGGTTGCAACATTTTTTTTTTTTCCCACTGTGGGTTTCCCTGTGCCACTTTCAGTCTATAAGAGAAGTTATCTACATAGTTTCAGGTGAATCAAGGTTGAGGGTGAATATCCACTTCCACAATCTAACTTCCAGTGGCACTATCAAAGGCAATTCCCTAGTAGTGGGACAGAAGTATACATGGATTATTTTATCTGTTTTATCTACAGATACAGACACAGGCTCGTAGTCTGAAAGCATTTTAACGAGATTTGAAATATTCTATTCTCTCTTAGATTTTTCTCTTTTTCTCTTTTTATTTTTTCTGATTTTTTTTTGCTTGTCCTTTTTCTTTCTTTCAGAATTTTAGAAAGCTGATACACAAGAAGTTAAGGTACTAAATGTGAAAGAATAACAGAAGTTGAAGAATTGTATATTGAAATCTGATAAATGAAAAATGGGCACAGTATCTAACTTAATCACATTTGTATTCACAAGTTGTTGAGAGCTGACACTGATTTATGATCTATCAACCATCACCAGATTCTGTGACTACTTTATACAGTTACAAAGACATGGACGGACGGATGGACGGATGGATGGATGGATGGATGGATGGATAAATAGACAGTGAAATAATGTTGCAAATTGAGTAGCAACAGACCTAGTTATAAAAAATAGCTCATCCAATTAATTTTTTAAAAATCTGGAGATTTTTGAAGAGCAGATATTTGGGAAATCTTCTGCAATATGGGAAACTTTGAGAAAGCTAAACTGTCCTGTTACTGTTCTGCATTCAAATGTTATTACTCCAGTACTACAAGAAAACAATCTCACTTTACACACAGCACCCCCACTGCCCAACAGACTGGAGAGAGGGAGCTTCATGCTAATATCACACAGAAGTATTACATTAAAAATAATTCCTTCCTCTAATTCACATGCTGAATTCAGCAGTGCACACGTTTGTGAGCATTAAGAAAACAAGTGGTCCAAGAAAATGAGTGATGGAGTGAGGAGGAACCTGAACAGGTGAAGAAAAGTAAAAAGAGTAATGGAAATGGCACTGAAAATAACAGGAACACAATGCATGGCCACAGCCAATCACAAAAGATTAAAGTCTTTGAAGTGTCCCCCCTTACAGAAAGTTTTTCCTGGTTGTATTAATAGATAAATTAATTGAGGTGTCATAAACAAAGTAAGTGGCCCAAGGGGAAGTTCCCATATTAACAAAGAGGAAAGCAGTTCTTAGTGGCTGTCCTGACTCATCTTGCTCTGTAAGGAGAGCTTTGTGTGCCCATGCAGAGGCTGGGGTCACCACTACCCATGCTCATGCCTGGTGACAGAGCCTGGGCATGAGGCTCAGCCGCGGGCTCACCACTACTGCTGCCGCTCCCACGGCCTCTTGAGAAACCCCTGGCTCTTGGGAATACAGATGAAAGCAGATCCTGGGGTCATGAGCATGGTCCATGGTCCGACATGGTCCATGCTGGTGGAAATGAAATCCCGTGGAGCCATGTGGGACCATGATTTGGAGGTAGTCTGGCCAGAGGCTGAATTGCTTTGCATCCCTGCTGAGTCCAGACTTTCAGAAAAAAGCACCTACTGCAGTGCTTTTGTCCAGGCAACAAAGTGATCAACTCTTTTGGCACCTTATCTTCAATTACACAAGTTTCCTCATCTCTTATAAGGTGATATCAAAACTTTCTTAATTTATGGGCCAAAGTCACTAATAGCACTCAAATACTGTGATAATAGCTCTCTATAATTTAATAATAGGTAATATTCGTTTAACTCATCCTGTGATTAATATTAATTTCTGCAGCCATTATGTGACTAGCCTCAATGACCTCTTTCCATAAATAATGTCATATTTTCCTTCTAAGTGCTCCAGTATCATATCTTCTTGACTGACTATGGATTTCAATGTCTTTTCTTGATCTACAGAAGCGATGGCTGTATTTGTCCTTCATCTTCTTTTTTAGACTTAAAACCAAAGATCATTTCAGTGTCCAGATTTTCCACTCATTTTTTGCTAGCAGTTTCACTGTTAGTTTTGTCAGTCTGAACACAAACTCACTCAAGATGACACAAATTCAGTCATTGCAGCTAACGTCTGGAAAAGTATGACAAACAAACAAATATTTGCAGTTTCTTTAAATTTTTGAAAATATATGTATTTGATTCTTCTCTTTTTTGTAAATAAGTATAGTTCCATTTAAATCAATGGTTCTACTAGCTTGAAACATTTGCTGTTATTTATGATTCAAATTTCTGTTAAAAGGGAGAAACTCTTCAGAAAAATTTATATCAGTAACCTGACGTTTAAAGAGGGAAAAACTACCTTATAGAATTTATGTCTTAATCAACTTGGAAAAGAGATTAATAGCTTGATATGTCTACATATGCATTATTCATGTTTTTCCAACATAAACTGCCCATAAATTCACCCGAGAAGGTATTAGGCACATCTGAACAGTCAGGAAAGAGCATCTCTCTGCCTGCTGTTAAGGCTTGTCTTCAGTCCATATTGCTTATATGCAAAGAATTGCTCAGCAAAGACCTCACCTGTCCTCCCAGAGAGAAATCTGAAACCCACTTAGCATAAATTTACAGCTTGGATGGATCAAGCCCTTGTGGACCGAATATGTACACCTTGGACCACAGACAAATGGCTTGAATTCAGATTTTCCTATTAATTCTATGCATACCCTGTGTCCAGACTGCAGCCAGCCTAAGCTGGCAGTCTGGAAAGGAAACCTATGAGCCAGACTGCTCATGCTGCTCTTAAACCCACATTGTAAATGACCCATGAATAGTACAAAATTTACAGACCTAGAGCTATCAAGCATGTCCTTCAAACGCTTGTGATGGCCACATATTGCCATTACCCATTAGATTTCACTTAGATTTCATGCAGGAAGATATGGGATTTTTTTTTTAAATGTTATGACTTCTCAAAGCTTTTGTTGCTTCTGCAGTGTAATGATGGCAAGTCTTGCTCTGCCCTTTATGACCATTTCAGTTAGCAAGGCCAAACTGCTCTTTAGTGAACATTGAGAAGGAGAAATTTATTTAGGCTGTACAAGACGAGAAACAGGAAACATTAAGTCCTAAGCAGGGACATATGAGAGGAGATGAGCAACAAAGTACTGCTAGGGGCAAGAGCAACAGAAGGTCTACTTGAGAAGAGAACTCAAAGATGAAAAAATTATTCTGTAATTTGATAAATCTCAAAATAGATAAAATTTGAAAATCCCTCTCAAAGTTCTCACTGAATCACATCCCATCGAACAAACAAGAATGCCTTCCTCACCTTGCTGTATTTAGCAGAGGACAGGCTGGTCAGGTCTTGGCCCAAAAAATGCTTTGAAATAACATTTTCAGTAATACCTCTTACAGTATAAAGCACCTCATGATTCCCAAGTGGATGAGGCTCTGGCCATTGACCTCTAGTCATGCCAGTGAAGAACAGTTCAAAATGACAGCAAAGCAAATATAGATGACATTTGTGAAATGTTTTGGACAACTGTTCTGCATTTTCCCATGTTTCATTGTTCTTTTATGAGCAAAAGCAGAAAATAAAATAGAAACAAATTTAAAGTCAGAGCTGTAATGCAGCTACTTGTTTGTTAATTTCATTTTTCGAAAGGCTTTGCAGAAACTGTAGACAGTTCCTTCAAATGATTCTACAGGAGGCTGAGAAAAAGCCAATTTATTCTTTGCATATGAGCTGCCCTCTCTCTGCACATAAACCATGTGATTTGCCAATAAGAAAGAGCAGCTGGAGGCTTAGTGACATCTGAGGGACAGGGAAACATGCACAGAACAACCAGTGGCTGTTTAATGTCTTTCAAACTTCTGTAAAAGACACTATTCCAGAAATAAAATTGCCATGTGGTGTTTGCTTCTGTATATAAAGAACACAATTTATAATTTTCATGCATAAACTTGAACCTGTTGGCAAACTGTTTGCAGTGCTGGTAACCCAAGGTCTCCTGCTTCCTGACTGCTTTCTGGCACTGCCCCACTCAGGCTAAAAATGAAATGTTAGCTGTTCCTACCCTAAGGGAGGAGTCTGCGTCAAAATTAAGTTACTTTAGTCAAGGAAATATTCTGAATGCTTAGTAGATTGTAGACAAAATTAGTTCTCCTATTTTTTTATGTGTTTTTTTTTGTTTTTGTTTTTGTTTTTGTTTTTTTTTTGTTTGTTTGGACAACTTGGAAAGATCATCTAATCCTTTCTCCTGCTCCATGGCAGCATCAGAAATACATGTCTGTTCCTTGGGGCTGTTTGTTTAACTTGTGTTAAAATAATTTGCTTGGCAACCATTCAATTCAGCATTCACTATCTTACAGTTACAAATAATGTATTTTTCTTTCTATTTTCTAACCAAAAGAGCCCTTGATGAAAATTGTTCCTAATACCTCTTGTCCTGTCCACTCTGTGAAGAGAGATTATTCTTTCCTTTTTTTTTTTTCCCCATCAATCTTCTATGTTTGAAGCCTGTTTGCAAGTCTTCCTTTAGCTTTGTTAAACTTGGTTGTTCGTGAGACAACCAAGCTCCTCCAACAATTAATCTCAGCCTTTTAACAAAATTGAAACAGACTCAAAGGATGAGGAAGACATGCAAAAGATAAGTTGTAAAATTAATCAGGAACTGAGGAAGAAGCATTCATTGCACGTCAGGTTCTTGGTGATCCAGTGAAGAACCTGTATCTCAAACCTCAGTACAGGTCAAGTTCACAAAACTTAGCTAAATAATGTAGATAACACTGGATTTCTTTTTATGTTAAAATACATAGGCCTCAATATCTTAATTGTATCTTTTCAGAAAAATTATACTTTTACTGAAATAATTCAATATTTCACAGTGTCAATCAGTAACAAGTGCATTGATAAATACATTTTTCTCTAAAAAACAGAAAATAATAAATATATAAAGCACAATAATTTTTCTGGAGATGTCAGTTTTCTTTAGACTGTGTAAGAAAGCCTCAGTAGTACAAATTTAAGTTTTGTTTTCCTTTTCTCAGGATACCATCAAAGTCAGAAGGTGGGGATATATTTTGCAAATACCTGCAGGAGAAAATAGGAACAAAAAAGGACAAATTAAAACATAAAAGGTAAAGAAAAACACCATCCTACTGTATAATATCTGAAACAACCAGTTTCAGGTCTTAAATTTTCCCTACAGTTAAAACTACTCTGTATGAACTGGTATCCTGGAGTTAAAATATACACTGCAGAAGCTGGTAACCTGGATACAGTCTTACACCAGGGAAAAAAACCCTAAACCTGAAAACATACTGGAAAACAGACATTGAAAAAGCTAGTACCTGGCTCTAACACTTACTTGAACAATATATTCTTCCCAGAAAACATTATTTTTATTGTCATTGGGCTATTCATCAAAAACAGGCTTTCTAATTGTGCTTGCCCACAGTAAATATTAATTCTAAACTGGGATTTTAGCCACTGGCTTTCTCTTATGAATGCACCTACTCGAATGCACCTACTCAAATTCAATACACTGATGAGGCTTATTTTATAGTGAAATAATGTGGTTTGGATTGAATTTTTCTAGTTAGAAACAAAGAAACATCATTTGCAAAGGTTTAAGAGTTTATACTATTCTCTTAAAAAGGGAATAGAAAATTTCAAACCGACTCAATAATGTAACATCACTGATTGGTAAAATCCTTCTGGAAACAAGACCTTCACATGGAAAGATGAAATCTCATTTCAGCTGGTGTCTTGGAAAGGAATGAATTTTGTTCCCAGAAAGCTTAAATCCTTCAGTTCATCATTTTCTCTTGAATTTTCAGGGCATCTTTGATCTGTAAATAAAACTTGTTTATGTTCACACTTAATTTTTTTATTCTCCATGATGGGTTATTTTTTTTTCTTGCTCCTTGGGAACAGTAATTTTCCTGCCATGTTTTCTCCACAGACCTTATTTACCATTGTATCTAAATCCTAAACCAAAGTTCTGTGTTCTCCTCAGTCAGTGTAAATAGCCATGCTGTGACAGGCTGATGAGTGGCAGCAGGAATCCACCTATGAAAAGAGCTTGAAGCTGCAGGGAAGGTTTCTGCCTGCAGGATGCATTTGTATACGTTGTCCTTTTTGGACTCGAGTCGGGGAACTCATACTTTGCAAGCTGTGGAGGAGAAGAGAGGGCTCATATCCTGTTTCTTGTCTTTTCTCCTGTTTTAAAATGATGTTTAGTTTGGCAGAGTGTCAGAACCATAGACCAGCAGAAAAACCTGACCTATCAAAAACCTGTCAGGGAAGGAAAAGGTATAAATCTAGGTGGAGAGATCCAGATAGACCAGGCTGACCTCCAAGACTTGAGCAGCCTTGATGGTGAGCAGTAATTACGTGGATTATGTACTTGATTAAAGAAAACTAAGGAAAACCAAAATAAGAATTTATATATGGGTGGTGAAACGAACTAGGTTAGGATTGCTGCGTAATTAGCTAGTTACACTTGACCGTATCGCCTCCTTGCAGCAGGGCATTAACAGATGGTGTGCAGTGCTGTCTGAACAAAAAGCGGTGCCTTCCCCCATCAAATGCTGTTGCTGCTGAAGGATCAATTCTTTGGTGCAAGCACTGGGGGGCTAATAAAGACTCCAACTCTGGGAACAGGAGTGATTTACAATTGAACTTAATCTATTTGAAAAATTCTAGCAACCACATTAAAAAAACCCCAAATCTCATAACGCACCACCTGAATTTCCTCAGTGCCATCTGTCTGCTGCATTAAACAAAGCCCCGGAGACCCTCAGAGGGAGAGAGGCAGAGTTTTAATGATTAACCTAACCTGGCTGTCAGAATGGATAGCTTGATATATAGGCCCTGGGTTGGCAGTTTCTGCATAGCTAGTCCCTGACGCTGCAGAGGAGATTTGAGCCAGCAGGAATTCCCCTCTGGTGTGTAAACCAGCGTGTGCTCTCCCAGGACACAGCACCAGCGCGCAAAGAGGCGTTACTGCGGTGCTCCCTGGCTTTGTGGGGATGTTCCCAGGGGGTTGGGAATGGGGAAGAACTGTCTGTAGCTTACACCTGCAAAGGCAGCACCTGGCCATCAGCAGCTGGCCATCAACCGTCAATAACCCTGGAAGCTCATCTGCACCTGAGTTCTTTGTAGCGATATGGCACAGACGCCCTGGCTTTATTTCTGTTAAAGAGTTTACCTGCTGAAAAACCTTGAAATGTTTTCAGTTTGGCACCTGAGCATTTACCTTGCTGTACTGGGGTTACTGAACAGTATGAAATCACCAGCCTCAATTTCATGAGCTGAGATTGTACTTTTATGAAATTTCTATAAGATTCAGAATTGAATGTGGTATTTTGATTACTTCCATTTGATCAAGATAAACAATACCTTTCTTGGCATCTGTCTCAAACTTGGATTTTTGGGAGATGCCAAAAGTGAGAGCTTTTAGTTTTATGAGAGCAATATTATTTTAATCTCTCAGTAAACATTTTTCCTCCGAATAGAAAGGACAGCTTTTCACTATAAAAATAATTCTAAATTACGGGTGCTGTTTTTCAGTCACTCACTCACTCACGCACTCAGTCACATTTTTCATCTCATGTTGATGTACTTGAAATATTTAAATTACTTCTTTGTATTTGTGGAGACGATGTAAACAATGCAGCTTTCCTGTTAGAAAATGTTTAAGAATCATCAAGATATTTGTAGGTGTTATTTTGTGAGCAATCATTTTCCCTATTTTACAGTGAAATTAATGGTTCCACTTTGCAGGTAAAGAAAATGAAACCTAAGCTATCATTTTACAATAGATTTTACCGGAGACAGCAATTTACATGTGTGCAAAGTGAATATAAACGGTGAAAACATATTTGTAAATTATATATGTCTGAAGGCTTAAGGGAGCAAAACATCATCTAAAAAACAACAACCAAAAGTATAAACTAAGTCAGTGAAAGATTCATAATTAAAATAAGCTTTCCTAGAATTAGTTAAATTTTGTATTCATCCAGATGCTTATATGTAGCTACCATTATCTAAATTATGAAATTATCTGTGTTTTATGCTCACTGCTAGGCTTACCTAGGAAACCTCTCCAGATCTGCACAACCTTCCTGAAAATCTTTAATAAAAACCTGTAGTCTTAAAATGTATGTTAATTCTACATAGATAAAGAACACAATTAAATAATGTCTATTTTATTATTTTCTTTGGTAGTAATTATTATTTTTATTAATTAAAAATCAGTTCTAATGTAAATTAACTTTCTGAAAAAAGTCATTTCCTGTCTCTTTATGCTTGGTCCCCGTAGTCAATCCCCAGCGTCCAGGGATGGGGAGAACTGATCTCCCAGTGATTACTGAAGGACTCCAGCTTTCCCAGCCAGAGAAGGGAGCGGGGCTCATGTCTCAGTGATGTCAGAGTAATCCTTCATCACACAAGTTATATACATTTCTCATAGCTGGCCCCACTCTATCAATCCTCCTGAAATACGAGAATCTCACTGAAGTCCATTTAGTCATCCTGCTTCCTGTTGTTAATGAATATGACAAAGCAAGATGGATCCTGATGCCAGTCTCTCTAGGCAGGCTGGCAGCCCTCTTGCTTTCATTTCCATGCCCTAATACTACTTATCAGTGCCATTTGATGACTGCTCTGAAGTGTGTTTCACACACAGGTAGCAGGGTTCGTATCCAAGCAAATCTGAATTCTGGGTGTAAGATTTCATGGGCAACTGTTTCCCATGATTTACAAGGAATTTATGTATATATAATGTTTTATAAGTCTCTCTTTATAAGTCTCTCTTTTCAGGTAATAATAACAAAATAATAATAAAATGAAAAATTAGTTCCTGTTTTAGTAGTTCAAGCCTCTTCTGATCCTCATGCTCCTTAGGTGCTTACCAAGGATGCTGCACTCTGCTGAACCAGAAACTGTTTCATCTGGGCCATCACCGCGTTAGAAAAGAGGGACAGCACATGGTTTGTACATCATTTGGACTGGATTATCAGGCACAATGAGAAAATTTTCTAGCAGTGAAAAAATTAGTTTTATGTCATATTTTCACACTCTTGTTCCTAGGATCGCTGGGAATTTGTCCTGCTGTGTCATTGGTGTCAGAGTGATGGAAGATGCAGAAGTAGCACATATTCGACATCTACCATCCATGTGCTGCCCGTGTAACCTGCTACACTGGAAAGAGAATTCTACTGCTAAGAGAAGTGTTGGGGGTTTTATGCAAGTCTAGCACATCTCTAATTTTCTACTTATATTTGCTTTAACTCAAAGGGTATTGTGAACATGATGCTGTCTTCCAATGAAAGTAACCATGGAATGAATGACAGCAGCAATCAATAGGACTGAAGGCACAGGGGCATGTCTTTTATACCTTCCCTTCCTTGAATCTCCCTATTCCTTGTAAGTTAATTACATAATGAATTTAGGCCATTACTCTAACAAGAACCACCATGATATTTCATCTTGTGGAATAAGCAAGGATTGCTTCTCAGCTACGTATTTTGAAAACACATATAAGAGTGTATATATGTAAATAAGGTTATCATGCAATGTTTTTTGTGTGTACGTTTTCTGTCAAATAAAGCTTTTGATCAAAAACAATAACTAGTAACTAGTCTGAATTAATTTTCCTTAAAATATGTTAAATAAAACAAAGGGCCTTGAGTTACATAGAAAAGTAGTATGCATATTCTTTTTCCAATACTTGTTTTACTGGGAAAGAATCAAGTTAAGTTCTCTAACTCAGAGCAGTAATTACATCTACTCTGTTCGAACATGCTTGCTACTAAATTCTAATGTACAAAGGCAGAAGACATTGACTCCTTGCTAATTTTATGAAAAAAAAATTTATTGTGAAAACTCCAAATAACTTTTTCATATAAATATTATTTTTATCAAAATAATCAAAGGTGTTAAGGATGTTGGCACACCTTATTTTTCCTTATTTTATGCTTTTAAACTTCGTCTAGAATGATAAAAGTTAAATAAACCTTCTTTACCTAAGTGCTGCTTTTCTGTAATTGTCCTGCATATTACATGTTAGAAGACTTCAGTCTTGTCTTCGGTGGGCTTGGGCAACGAAGATCACCTGGCTAAGGTGGGTTTTGTCAGACAGCAAAGCTGAAAAAACCCCACCTTAGATAAGAAAGATAGCCCCATTACAACAAGGCTCTTTATCATCTTCTAATATCACATTTATATGTTCCAGTGTTTCACTTAAATCCAACTGATCGAAGGTTAATGCATCATTGTTGGGGTAGAGCTGGTACCCAGCAAGAGAAAAGGGCAGCATGAGCCCAGCACAACCTCTACAAACGCCAGAGAGGGAACTGTGGCCTGAGGACTCCTTTCAGCCTCTTCTCCTTTTTGATATCCAGTCAATGTGCCTCAGCAGGACCCTTTCCATATTCTCACCCCACTCACTCCTCTCCATCTGTGTGATTCTGGCAGTGGCTGAGATTCTGGAAATGTTCTGTTAACGGGAACTTTAATGGGTGCAAACTTCCCACATCCAGTTTTGCCAGCCTGTAGTAAACTGCTGCTTCAAATCATGATAATGCCAGCCAAAACTAAGCCAATGCCAGCTGTAAAGCTGCTCCTTTCTCTTCCAACAGTTGGAAAGGGCCTAACCTGTGAACTCAGGTGTCCTTATCTCGTAGGGTTGCTTGTTGAATAGTTTAGATGAATTACCTTCAAACCTTGACTTGTTTTTTCCCTTGCTACTATATGTGTTTCATAAAGATCTTTATCTAACATAAAGGAAAAATTGATATTGTGCCCTGCCAGGTGACTGAAGAGCAAACTGCAGATAGTATAATTCCAGTCATAAATTTTGGACTGGTTTTCATACCTGAAATGTCTGAGATTCATAAGGCAGGAGGTTTCCTATGCAGAGTTCTGAGTATCAGTGAGAAAAAAAAAATTGTGGTAAATCAAGCTCCTACACTGTGGTGTTGTCATACATGAAAGATACATTTAGATAATATTTTAAAAGCTCATGATCTAATCCAGTTCCAGATACTGCTTTCTGCATCTCTTGTTTTTGAATATTGTTCTTTTAACAGGATTCTATCTTTGGAAATTTCTGATTTTAAGTGGGACTTTTTTCTTTTATTGATGTCAACATTACAGCTCTTACTTGAAAAAATTTGGAATGCCCTAATTTCTAACTGCTATTCTGGCTTGTGTCATGATTTAACCCAGCAGTAGCTCAGACCCTACAGCTGCTCCCTCTTTTCCCTGCAGTGGGGTGGGGGAGCGAATAGGAGAAAAGGCAAAGCACATGGGCTGAGATGAAGACAGTTTAAAAGGACAGAAAAGGAAGAGAAAGTAAGAAGAATGATAAAAGAACACACAGAACAAGTGACACCCAAAGTTGCTCACCACCCACTGACCAATGCTCAGTTAGTCCCTGAGAAAGTGGCTGCCACCCCCAGCCAACTCCCACCAGTTATGTTGCTCAGCATGATGCCATATGGTCTGGGATATCCCTTTGGCCACTCAGGGTCAGGCGTCCCGGCTGTGTCCCCTCCCATCTTCTATCACCCCCAGCCTTCCTGCTGCCAGGGCTGCTGGAGAAGCTGAAAAGTCCTTGACTTTGTGCAAGCCCTGCTCAGCAACAGCTGAAACATAGGTGTGTTATCAACATTATTCTCACCCTAAATCCCAAACACAGCACTGTTCCAGCTACTAGGAAAATAATTAACTCTATCCCTACCAAAACCAGGATAGCTGGACATAAAAGCCTTTCCTCTGTCCTTGTCATGTCCTTCTCTCTTAGGGAATCTAAACCTCCTTTTAACCACCAAAATGGCTGCATTATTTTTGTGTTTTAAGAATTAATTTTTTCCCTTCACTTGTCTGAAGCTCTAGTGTCTTGTTTTATGGTTAAAAAAATTCTACATTTTATTTTACTTTAGCTCCATTTCTGCCTCCTTAACTGCATGCTGACAGTGAGCATACTGAGAAAAAAAGGGGCCATGCCATTTAGTACTGCTTCTCATTGACCTCTTTCTATCCTTGCATTTTCAATGCATTCTCCTGGTTGCTTTTCTATGTTAAAATCTGGATGAGAAGCTTTGAATGCTGAATCTCAAATGTTAAGTTACGTTAGCTGGATTTCACTAGAATAGTGTAGGTTCAAAAGGATGAAGTATGTGCTTATTTTTACTCTCAGCTGAATAGCTCTGTTCTTTGAAATCTCTGTTGAAACTGTTTTGAATGAAAATTACATTACATAGAATCATAGTCATAGAATCACATAATCTTGAAATACCAGGTTGAAAGGGACCACAAGGATTCAAACTTTCTTGGCAAAAACACAGTCTGGACAAGATTGCCCAGCACCCTGTTTAGCTGAATTTTTAAAAATTCAGAGTTGAAGAATCCACCACTTGTCTAGGGAGATTATTCCAGTGGCTCATTTTTCTCATTGTGAAAAATTTTCCTCTTGTATCCAATCAGAATATCCCCAGGAGTATCTTGTACCCATAACACCTAGTTTTTTTCCTGTGACTCCTTGGAAAAAGGGAGTCTCCATATTTTTTTTGTAGCCACCCTTTAAATACTGGAACATGGTGATAAGGTCTCCCCTAAGCCTTCTTTTTTCAAGGCTGAACAAATCCATTTCTCTCAGCCTTTCCTCATATGGCAGCCTTCCCAGTCTTTGATAATTTCTGTGACCCTTCTCTGGACCCTCTCCAGCCTGTCCACACCTTATGGTTAAACATACCTGTATAAGTTGGGGTAGGTTTTGGGTTTTTTCAATATAATGAAATTTTGGGATTCCCAACATCATCTTTTGGTGGTCTCAAATGTGTAGGGGTTTGGTTTGGTTAAATAGAGGCTTGCCACCAATCTGAGGCGAAGCAGATTTGATTTATCTTTTTTTTTTTTTTTCTCAAGAGTAATCAGTGATTTGGAGCCTGGATATATGATTGTTTTCAGAAGTGTAGGTGCAGTTCATTTGACCAAATATAAACATTTTTTCCATAATTTTCCATCCCTTTTCAATAAGTAAAAGGTAAGAGGTATTCTTAGGGAGTAAATCATCTCATCCTGCATAAGCTATCTGAAGTCAGGTGAATCATTCCCTAACTTCCCTCTCTATGGACTATAAGGGGAACCTGAAGTGTTTAGATCATATGCAGGCTTTACATGAAAACACATGAAATCCAGTGGATTTCAGAGGATTCAGAGTATGTTAGAATCCTATCTTAGGGAAAATCTCTCCGAACCTCTCTGAACCTCTCCGAACCTCTCC
>VZTE01001600.1:1601871-1665136 GCA_013397775.1 Eulacestoma nigropectus | reverse complement strand
TCCCCGCCATTAGAAACTGTATTTACTGTGCAGGGTTTAGTCTTAACAAACCAAACTCTGACCTCAGCCTCCAAAGTTTGATCTCATTCATCCTGCACTGGTTGGATTTAGTCAGTATTTCTGGATGAGCAACCTTTCCTGCTTTTCCTGGCTCTAAGTGCCTGGGTGTCGTGGCAGTGCAGGTAGCTCTTTGCTTAGAAGTGCACTCTTCTTTTAAAACAATCATCATCCCTTTTCTCTCAAAAATTTTTCTTCCCTGAAGAAATTGCTACGCAACAAGCTGTTCAATGTCTCAAAGTCCAAGACATTTTACTTTTAACTTTTTTTTTCAAATTCAAATTAAAAATAGAAATTATATTTTTTCATCTAGACAGAACCATTGACAAATTTAATAATTTCTGTAGTCCAGTAACAAAGTTATACTCTTCATCACCCAAATCTCTCCAACAAACAAGGTAGAAATTCCCAAATAGTACATAATTCACAAGTGCAATGAGACAGATGATTTGTTGAGGAGGGAAATTAATTTCTGAACAGAAATAGTCACAAGCAGCATTTTAGGCAATTATCTCTTTCAGGCATTTCAGCTAAAATGTTATTTTCAGGTTTTAAGGAAGCAAACCTGATAATAACCTGTCCTGTGAATTTAGTCTGTTTAGAAAGATTAAAGATCTTGTTTAAGAAAAATACGCAGATCACAAACCTAATGGCAATATATCTTTTTTCCAAAAATGAATGATGCTTATACCCTTAGGGTTTATCTTCATGGAGAAACCATTATGAAACAGATATTAAACTGTTAGATAGCATCCAAAGGAGGGCTACAAAGATGTTGAAGGGCCTTGAGGGGAAGCTGTATGAGGAGCAGCTGAGGTCACTTGGTCTGTCCAGCCTCGAGGAGACTGAGGGGACACTCACTGCAGTTACAGCTTCCTCATGAGGGGAAGAGGAGGGGCAGGCACTGATCTCTTCTCTCTGGTGACCAGGGACAGGACCTGAGGGTTGTGTCAGGCGAGGTTGAGGTTGTATTTTAGAAAAAGGTTCTTCACCCAGAGGGTGGTTGGGCACTGGAACAGGCTCCCTAAGGAAGTGGTCACAGCACCAAGCCTGACAGAGCTCAAGAAGCATTTGGACAATGCTCTCAGGCACATGGTGTGACTCTTGGGGACGGTGCTGTGCAGGGCCAGGAGCTGGACTCGATGATCCTTGTGGGTCCCTTCCAACTCATCTTATTCTGTGTTTCTGTAAGATATAAATTTAAAATGCAACAGCTATTCAGTAGTGATTTACACTGCTATTCTTCACTAAGAAATGCACTATCTTAGCACTTGCACTGAAGCCACCCACCTCTGTTCTGGAACTCCGAGTCCCCTTTAAGAATCAAGCTGTCTCTGGCAACAGAAACAAGAAGCAGAAGACAGAGAAGCAAGAATACAGAATTGCAAAGTTCCAGCTGCTGAGGTCTGCAATGTACAGAGAAGATCCATGAATATGTGACAAGTTGGTATTTCAGGTTCTGTCATAGGTCCTGGTATTCAGGCAGGAACCGGACCTGTGCTTGAAGAGTTACAGAATGCTGAGCTTAGGTGCTCTCAGGAGAGATGGTTGGAAAACTCTGGCCTGCATATGACCTTCAATATCTGCACAGACATATAGAAAATAAAAGTATTCCTTCTGGCTTCATTTTTATTATTATTTTTCAATAACTATTTTAGACTATTCCTGCATGTCAACAAGTCCTTAGGAAAAGAACTTACAAGAAACATATCAGAGTGACACCTGGTAGCTCCTGTCAAAACTGTGCTCATCAATTCCTGCCAGGGAAGCTAATTTCATTAGAGATGAGGTTGAAACTGTCACTCAGCAAGTTTATTAATTCTCGAATACCAGGAGTGAAAAATGCACCAGCTGGGTGATAATCACTGAACACGTATAAACAAGCCCCATGCTTAGCTAATCTTCACTCTGCTGCTGGTTACAGACCCCAAGCTTTTAAAATAATGTTTAATAGACTAGATTGTTCCTGAAGGTAAACAAGGAGGTGAAATTGCTGCAACTGTCTCCCCATCACACTTTGTGCAACACATATGGACATCCTGCCTGACCATAGGCTATTCTTAAGCTCTTCAGGTTCAGCCTCCGTGGGGCATTCAGATACATGACACTCAGTACTCAGGTGTTTCTGAACAGGAGGCCCACCTGAGCAAGGTGGTCTCTCGGGCTTGGGAGACCCCAGAAAGAGTAGGGATGTGCATGACTCTGCGCAGAGCAAATCCATCACACCAGCACCTGTGCCAAGCAGCTCTGCACCTCACCCAAGCACAGTGAGAGGAGACTCTCTGCAGTGTACAGTTGTCTCATTGCACAACAGATGTATTATTGCCTTGCAATGCATCCTGTTAATTCTGTAAATTAACAGAATAGCACAGAATATGTGGGTCAGACTTATCTGTGCTAGACATACGAGCAGCAGCTCAAAGGGGGTATTTTCAGGGTGGTGGTTGTTTTTGGAAAAGTACCATTGATTGCAAGAAAAAAGAGATGCACTGCATTGTCTCTGGAGTGGGGCAGCACCTCTGTGGCCAACATAAACGGAAACCTCACCTTTAGTTCTGCTGCTACAGAGTGAGTCTTAAAGACCCACAGCTTGCAATCTGCAGTGGGGTTTAGTGACAGGGTCCTCTGCCAGTTGCTGTGCGCAGCTAAACATGCAGAGCTGCAGATACACACCAGCCATGTGCAGTTCAGTGTATAATGCTGTTAATAATTACTTGGTTCCTCCATGGTCAATGATTTCTAGTAATCACTCTGTTTTGTCCCTTGTTAGATTTAGATATATCAAAGGCTCTTTGCCTTTAGCAAGGCCACATGGAAAGAGGCACCATTCTGTAGTCAGGGGTTCTTCACAATCACTGGCTTTGCACAGGTTTTTCAAGCTTGCTGCTGGATAAAACCATCAGAATTTTTAACATGCAAACGTCCAGCAGCAGGACACCATCTCATTAACTCTTATAGCTCCATTTTCTGAATACTGCTGTGCAGCTCATTTATATTCATGTATTCTTCCTCCTGCTGTTCAGAGCATACAAGGACCGAGAGCCCTCACAAGGGGTGTTTGCATTAAAGCTGCACATTAGCTTCCAATGCCCTGAGGATCCTTTATGTTTTAAGGTAGATACAGCATTTTGTCTCTGCTTGAAAGATTCAGCGTAGGAAACCTAGCTTTGTCCCAGGGCTGACAGATGTACTAGCCAATTTAACAAAAATATTAGCTGCCAAGAGGCTTGGCAAAATACATGTAGTGTCCCAGCTTGATGAGAAAAAACCAAGGATATACACTGCTTATCTATGGAAAGCTTGTTAGTAAGGTCTGGTTGAAAGTACTTAGAGAAAAAGTCATTTTGTCAAATACCCAGCAGTACCAAAGATAAAATATTTTGCACGCACATAACAGTTTTGGTAAGTTTTTTTCACCTTGAAGGTTTCTGTGAGAATCAGTATTTTTCTGATTACTACTGAAACACCAGAGACAGGTGAGGGTGAAAGGCAGAGGAGAGTGGAACGATTTCGAAAAATCTGAAGACAAACTGTCTCAACAAAAGTATATTTTTACAAAACTGGCTGAAGAGCCTTATTTCCCAGAACGGAATTTGAAACCTTGCAAGTCCTTACCAAAAGGCACTGCCACCATTTAGCAGGCTTCAGTGCTAACTGTATTGATCACATTACCTGTGATACTACTCAAACAAAGGGACAGATTTCAAATATAGATTTGAAAGCTACTCAGGATCCCAAAGCATTTCAACAGCACTAAAATCAATAGTATAATAGACAGAAAAGTGGCAGTTTTTGAGCTAAAATGAATTTATTTTTCTGAATTGAAAATTTGAGATCCAGAAGTTAGTTTCTGACTAACATAAAGGAGAGTTAGTGAAAAAGATGGAGAGAATCCAAATTCCACAGCCTGCTGGCAAGATTGGCTCTTGGACCAGAAGAGCTCTTCCTCTGACAGCATCTGCCCCAGGTACCAGCTGCTACCTCCCCTAACAAACTCTTGAACATCCCTTCAGAGCTTTCCTCTGCCCAGCTATGAAAACACAGCTTTTCCATCTGAGCAGTCCATTGCAGTGTCTACTCTCTGTACCTCCACTAGGATTGGCTGAATAGTTCTTGCATCAGAACATTTTACACTGATCTCGTTCTCCATGTTATTCTACGGACTAGGTCTAATACCTGTTTGTATTTCCTGTATTTCCGTATATTTTTCCTTGATATTTTATTAGAGTTTTTTTTACAAGACTTACTCAAATGTACTTCATGACTTTGACTGTATTTTATACAAGGAATGATAATCAGATAGTTTTAATACAACAGAAGTACACAAAGTTCTTTAATGCACTTTAATATCAAGGCAGAATTTAATTTCGGTAGGAAACAGAGAGGAAAGAAGAAATGTTTGGAATTCATAGGATGGCCATAATCTAGTAATAAAACACCTAAGCGGCAGACAGGAACACAGATTAGGCTTTGTCAGTGGTGCATATGGCCTAAATCCAAAGTCAGTTAGTCATAATAGTACATAGACGTGTTCCAGATATTGTTACAAGGCAGAATGGTCTGTAAATGGCCTTCTCAAACATCAATCTCTTGCCTTCAGAACTGCTTATTAACTGAGCTGAGGAATACATCAAATATGCTAATAACGTAGTAACCAGCAGCTAAGGAAAAAAAATAAACCACCAAATGTTCATTTACATTAGGATCACAGCAGCAACAGCATACTGATAATTTAACCCCCTCTGCTCTGAATAACAACCTCAATGTGACACTAAGCACAGACTGTATAGAGAATACCGTAATTGAATGACCTCATTGTCAGTTTTATACAATTAAAGATATTGAGATAATGTAAAAGGACAAGTGGAAGCCTGTTTGCTTCATCTAAGGCTACTTAATAATCAGTTTTATGCACTGAGATAATGAGACATATTAGCCCCAGAGTCGAGGGGGGAGGGTCAATGAAAAAGCTCAAACTCTCTTAAAGCCTAAGGTCAGAGTTAACACATGGCTTTCCTTGCTTACAAGGAAGAATGTCACACTGAAGCAGATAATACATAAATAAATGAATGATTAAATAAATAAATAAAACAAAACAAGAGAAGGCAATGATTTGCATGCATGTAATTAAAGGACATTAAATTAGACATTTTTCCAATCTGCACTTGACATTTTGGAAAAGATCGGTGGTCATTCAGAAACAAATCCTGAGCTATCTTGCTTTGTACCATGTTTGGCAGCAACTACTACAAACTGCTCTCTTCTATATGTATTTTTTCATTCACCTCATGAGTTATGCATGTGAAATTTCAGAATCTTTATTGTCATCAGAAACAGCTGCACATTACAAGAAGATTATTGTTTTGAGATATATACTGCATTTGTGTTGGAGTAATCAGTTAACCCTCTATGTACATGAGAGTATTTAAAAATGCATCTCCAGGAACAGGCTGTGCACGTATTATAGCTGTACAGTCACAGAATTTTTAATATTATTTTTTATTTTCTAGCCAGAATCATACCCTAGACCTACCAACCCTCATTTCACAAACTTCCAATTTTTCCCTCTCCATGTAAGAATATGTGAATGCCTCACTACCAATCCACATCATGCTCTCAATGGGTGAATAAGAGAAGGACATGTGTGAAATTGAAATCAGCGTGCCTCCAGCTTTCATCGAATTATTGTAAGAGAATCAATTATTTATACAGAATCAGTATTGCTAAAGCATCAAAATGTCAGACATTTTTGAAGAGAAAACGGTTCTTTTCATCTATTCATCTATTTTACATATATTTTAATTATAATTTAAAGCAATTTACAGGAAACTGTTTATGATATGCAGTATTGAGTGCTCTGCAAGCATCATGAGAAGGTCTTTGCTACTTTCATGTGTTTTTGTTCATGTTGTAGGCATTTATGCACACTTATAGGTTGACAGCAGTGGGGTTTGCATTACTGGTTGGTAATGTGATAGTCGGTAAATCCAAAGTAAGGTCGTATCTCACTGCCCTCTGTAGAATCCAGATAAATAAACTTCAAGTAGACCAAGTTAAACTATAGAGCTAGTTTTCTTTTTACATTATACATGGTACATCTCCTTTTAAAAGCTTCAGTCCAGCATAGTATGGGTGCTTAAATCTCATTAGTGCAGAGGCAGGTGATTACCTCCCTGAAGAACAGTACAGGGAGACAGACAGCCCAAGCTTACGTGATGCACCAGGAGCAGAGCAAGGTCCTGATTCAGTTTCTCTCAGCTCTTACAAGGTGTATGGGCTCTCCACAAACTCAGTCTTCACACTCAGGTTCATTATCCCTGGCCAAAATGTAGTAAATAAATGGGCTTCCACAGGAGGTTAATGAAAAATAAGCATTTCCAAAGAAAATCACTAGATTGAGTAGGAGTAAGGCTGAATGTGAGGCTGGAGATGAAGAAAGTGATACTCCCAAACTACTGACATATTGCAGTGTGAAACTGGCTCCTCCAGGGTATTTGGAGCTGGCTTTAAGTTTGAATCTGCCCCACTGCTCTGAATTATGACAGATCATTATGTAGTTCGTATCTGCCTTCCTCTCACACGTTCATCCAACCAAGCAAGATGCTACAGTGTGGCAGAGCTCCAGAACACTGACATCTTTTTTTGGCAAATAATTAATTTCCAAGTATTTTCTCAAATACGTGTAGGCTTCTAGTCAATGAAAATACGAGTTTGCCACTTATTCAAACCATCTGTCTTTATTTTTTAAATTATAATTGTACAATATGTCCATTTTCCAGGATTATTATTTCATTTTTTTAGGATTACTTTTAGGCATCTGAAGGTTTTATCTGTAATTAAAACACGTACACACAGTTTGATTAAAGTTAGTCTATCCAAGCAAAGATATACAAACTGTTTTTTCTAGCAAAGGAACAACCCCACTGCAGTGCACAAATGACATGCCTTGCAAAATGTAGTGCAGCATTAAGTCAGATTTAGGATCCTGACTGTGTATCATGGCATTGAAAGAAGTCCATTAAAATGTGAGAATGGAAAGATCTTCACATTCAATACCTGATTTATATTAAAATCTCCTTAAAATATACCACTGGGACAATGCAAGGTGTTGATACACTTAGCTAGTGACAGAGGTCATACCTTCTATATTTTGCTTATTAAAATATGCATTTTATACTGGATTTCAATGATTTCCTGCTTTCTAAAGAAAAAGATATTTTTGGAAAAGCATAAAATGATGAGCCCTTTGACCTCCAGAAAAGATCTGGAAAAAAAGCATCTTGCTTTACAAATCATTTATCATTCATATGATCTTTGCTGCCTGAATACAAGACTAACTGACTTTTGAATGCAAGCTGGTGATTTCTGAATGCAAGGCAAAGTGTTCAGCTCATGCTACAGCTGGGCCATTCTCACCATGCTACAAAAAAAAAATCAGCTGAAAGACTTCTTTTCATATATCAAGAAAATGAAAATGGAATAATTATTTTTCTTCTCTAAGCTAAGAAAAATATGGCAAGCATACATTTTGAATCAAGAGTTTTACTGGATGCATTACCATTATTTTTTTATCAATGAAATATCAAGTATTTAGCAATAAATTGAAAAATTTAACATTTCTTTTTGAAAAGGTCTGCTTCATGCTTCCTGGGTAACAACGGATAAGTTGCAATTCTGAGTAGATCGAAAATGTCAGCAAGAAGGCAAATAGGAAAAATACAGTGATACAGGAAATGATTTAGACTTGGTTTAGTGCCTGTTTAAGAGCAGACCTATGTCTGCTCACACCAAGCTACAAAGGGTGTGTTTTCTGTGAGACACTGCTGATTCAGAAAAAAAATGTGTTTTTTGAATCCCACATCATATTCAATAGCATATTTTTCATGCAATTATTGAATTATTTCATCTTGATAATGTCAAAGACAACACAGTTAAATCTTGCTTTAGCATTTAGACTTCTGCATTAGTAATCAAAGCAGCTAGAAATGATCTGATTTTACCATGATGAAAATAAAACATTTACTTCATAAAAATGAAGGGTTGTGGAATGCTTCTTTCAATTTGAGGAAAAAACCCCCATAGTCTAACTTTCTCAAAACAGTGTTTTCTAATAAAATGCAAATTTTTTTTGAAATATAGTTTATCAACTGATGAGGAGACTCACTGGATGATAATATAATGACCCATAGACCACAAATCCAAGATTCAGATACCAAAGGAGAAACCTACTGCTCAGCACCACCACACTGCAACAACACTGGAGGGTCACCCTTGCTCTGCTCACGAGCTCCTTGAGCCATTGGTGGCCATGCTGAGGAGTGCCCACGGTGACACGATGGTGGTGGCTTGTAGGTTGTGCCTTGGAGCTGTTCTCCAGCACCTCCTGAGAGCACACAGGCAGGCACAGAGAACACCAGAGAGCACCTGGCCAGGTGTGTCAGTGCTGAGCTCAGCCACTGGGGCTGGTGTGACACTCAATCGGCAGCCTGACACAGACTGCATGTGCTGAGCTGAAATTGTTACTTGCACGGCCAAAGAGTTAGTGTGCCTAACCAGCTAACCTAGCTAAGACTCACAGCAGGTACTTCTGGGAACTTCAGGTGCTCAGTGAATAACTATTTCTTGTCCTCATAGGCAGAATTTCACAGTTTTTTTGTCCCTTATCATCCAAAAAACCAGTATTTTTACCACACATACATATTATCTACCAAGTCTGTTGCAAATGAAGCATTTTTTTAAAATTAAAAATCCAGATTTGAGAGGCGCAAGTGTGGAAATGTGAGGAATAACAGAACCAATTTTATCCAGGAGCTCTGCTTGTTCTCCCACTCACTCAACAAGCAGCCTACACTTGCCTGAGTGTCGTCTGGAGGTGACCATGGGGAGATGGGCTTGCTCTAAGTGCTTCAGAAAAAAAGCACAGGAAGGGGCTTCTTTTGTGCTTCCTAGAGCTTATGCATCTGTTTGGGCTCTACATGATAACAATTTTTATATTTTTCATCTTCCACAAATGTACTGTTTGTACCTTCAGGTAGTGAAACCATCTTTGTGTGAAATGATAAATGAATACATTGATTTATACAGTGTTTGCCCCGCTCTAAAAATCAATGCAAAGTTGCAGGAAAACAGAGAATCAGAGACATTATTTTGGGGTTCAGTTTATCAGAGAGCAGCATGTGTTTGTATGTATACTTGGATTGAGTTAGTGAACATTAGCATTAAGTCTTATATAAGTATACAGATGCATGTGCACACACACCCATCTGAACCACTAGTAATTAATTAAATTGTCCAATAAACAGTAAGAAGGGAGCAAAGTTTAAAATATTTGGACTTGAGAGGCTTTGGATTTTCAGCAGTGGCTCTGAAGAGATGGGATTTAAGGCTGCTATGAGTCCTACAAAAAGGCATAAAGGGGAAAAAAAGAAGTCACCTCCATCCTCTATGGGCACCACAGCCCTTTGTGAAACTTATGTGTATTTTTGGAGTTCTTCTCTGGCACAGATGTGAGAAATGTGAGTGTACTTGCCTGCAGCCAGGGTGTAGCAGGGGACTGGTCTCTGGAGAGCATTGCATTGTGCATGGCACGTACTCTACATGGCAGATTGTCATGCAAGTAAATGCTGACAGATTCACTTTATACACCCGCCCAGTTTCTTCATTCTCCTCTAGAGTCTGAGCCAGATGTGCTGGCAGTGCTTATGGGAGAGAAGAGGCTGAGATACTTCATGCTGATGCTGTCTTTGGGTTTGGGGCCTGCTTTTCCTATGAATCTTAATAAAGGCTCAAGAAAGCTTCATTTCTAGGCATTTGACAGGCTAGTGCCTGTCCAGAAGCAACGGGGGAGCATGCTGTGCATACTTGCTTACAGCAGCCCTGCTGGGTTTTCACTATTAATTGTCCTCTCGTGTGCTTTCATATTCTGCAGGGAAAAACCATTGTCTCTCTGTGTTGAAAAGAGATGCTTCAGACAAAATGGAGTCAGTGCTGTTCTCCTTGGCAAAGACTTGCTCCTTCAGGGCCCGTGCTTTCAGAAAAGAGACACATTAGATATAACACTGAACTTGATGTGTTTAAATTACCTGACAAGCACCATGAGTTTCTGCTTTTGCTGATTACTGACCTGCCACCATCATCCATTTCTCATTTAATTGATCATGGTGTGAGCATGATGTTTGTGCTGCAGAGGGAATGCCACTTCCTTCTGTCTCCCATGAGGGTCACTTGGAGGACGATTGTCTCCTCACACTTCAGGGGGTCACTGGCACTGCACTGGTGTTGACCAAATGGGAGTAAAAGGATCTTCTTGCCTGCTCCTCTCCCGCACACTTCACTGACCCATCAGCTCTGGCTGCATGCAGTACAGCTAGGAGCAAAATGATTTGCAGGAGATATTGCTTCTGAAATTGCTGACTTAGCAAGCCTTGAAAAGTAAGTCAGAACAGAGGGCATTTGGGCTGATGGGTGGTTATACAGATACATTATATAATATTAAAAAAAAAAAAAAAAAAAAAGGAAGACAAAAAAAGGCAAAAAAACCAGAGAACTGGCCCATTCCCTGTGACTGGTTCAGCTTTCCTGGCCAGCACAGTCAACCACTATCCAGAGCCTTTAAAATAATCAGCCATCATTTATTTTCTTCTCCTGATTTGTATGACTTTGCTGCTTTTCTGGAAAAAAATACGCATACAAAACCATCACACTTCCAAAAAGATGTAAGATGTTAATTATGTGAATCCTCTTGTAGCAACATAACATTTGGAACAATGTCTTGTTTCAAAAGCATGGTTTCTTTAACTCTCCTATAGTGAAAATAGAAGCAACCATGGTATGTATTGACCTCAGTATCAGGAATCTGAGATTTCTAATATTTTTTCAGTAAATTAAAGAATCATAGGCCTTGACATTCAGACTGTGCAAAATTCTTTACAGTTTCAAGCTAACAGGCTGATTTTTCCTTCTGTTACGTTCTGTAAGAACAGGGATAATCCTGGAGCATTTATTGTGAGGACAGCTGTCATTCCAAAGAAGTCTTTCCTTTTACTATTCTCATTACAATAAGATTAGTTGAGTTCATAAAAACCGTGAAGAAGTGTAGAAAAAATTATTTCCATTGCCAAATCCTTCCTTTCCAAGTAAGATGTGGATTATGAAAGCTGAAAAAAACCCACCTGTCTTCCAATAAAACTCTTTAGGAGTCATTTAGGCATGTGCCCCTTGTCCATCATAGTGTGAAATAAAATTAACTCTAAATGAACAAGACTGACACTGGAAACCAGGTGCTTAATTTGCGAACCAGCTCCTCTAAAAAACATGTCATTGCAGATAATTTAAGGATATATTGAAAATACAACTGTATAAGGCCAAATGCTTGAAAATAGTGGTTTAGATTTCATCATTGCAAACTTGTGAGCCTGACATTCAAAAGTAAAGTGTGTTTTTGTCAGATGATCTTCTGTGATAATGATGTCAGGAGATGAGAAATTGAGGCTAGTGGTATCAAAGAATTTACTTGGTCACCTTGCCAGATATTTTGGAGAACCTTGAAAGTCCTCACTGTCTTTAGAAATGAGTCACACAGAATAAGGCATGCACTATTCAGTTTTACAGTCAGTAAATAGTGCAGAGTTCCCATGTGGTTCCTTCCTGCCATGTTTGGCATGTCCAGGGTAGCAGTCACCAGAGGATTGTGTGCATTGAACGTGCAGTGGGACTGGGAAGCAACAATGTATGTATTGCCATCCTGAACAAAACTCTGTGCCATGAAGTCCAGGTTACCACTGCCACACATTTCAGAGGACAGGAAAATAATGTGTCCCTGGGAAGCCGTAACAGAACCTGCAGACAGACCTTCATTCCACCTCCTCGATCTGTATTCCAGGGTCTTTTGCTTTCCTGTGGTGAACTAAAGTAGGAAAGATTTCTAGATTCCTCTAGGTACACGCAGGTTTATTCATCTTGTCTCATTTTGGCTCTCTTTCTGTGTATTTTAACAAGTACGTGGTTTAACTTGTGTGTTTGCTGGCTGGAATGGTCTCAGTTCAATGTGAACAACACCTGAGTTGGCTTTGTTATACCTGTATCCTGGTCTTAAAGCTGAGCACTCTAAGACTTTTATTGACACAACTTTAACAATTAAGGAATAGGTAAAAATTTAAAATTGTACTCTAATGAGAATAAAGAATGGCTTGTAAAAAAACTTGCTTGTGCTCTCTGGACCCTGTAAAATAGCTCCTTCTATCCCTGTTTCCTTGACTAAGCAGCTCTCAAGGACTCTGTGGGTTGAAACCACCTCCACATAGAGGCTCTACTAGGAGTGCAGAGGAGGCTGTGTCCATTGCTGCTGAAGTCTGGCTGTGTGTGTCTGCTTTTCATTTTTTCTAGTGTACACAGCTTGGTAAAACAAACTAGTCTGACAAATGCTCCTTGTTTCCTCTATTTCCTTGGTTTGGTACTTGCCACAAACCCATGGCATTGTTTCAGGAGTCAAACCAGTGAAAAACTGACCCAACAATCACGTAAAGTTGGGGGTGGGGGTGTCAGCAAGTTCAGCAAGATGAGCCAGCCCACTGAAGGTCAGACAGATGCCACTACCATCTCAAAGAATATCTGGAGCTGTGGTGGAGTAGGGGTGCCTGTTCTTGGTTGATCATCTCATTCCTACTGCAAAACTACAGCCTCCAGGAGTATTTGGAGTCTGGCTGACCACTGTCTGTCCTTCCCCAGCCGTCATAGCCTTCCTCCTACCTCAGAGGTAAAGCTGCTCTTGGAGAATGATACGGCCTCTCAGGATGCTGGGGTGCCAAATGACATCCCACACCAGCAGCCATCCTCCTGGTTCCTATATGGTCAGTGAACTGTGCACTGTAAAATTTATGTGCATCCATTTAGATCAGTTTGTCTCTGTTATGGTGCAACCTCTTTCTTGCAGCCATCATCTCAACTTCCATTGCAGCCAGAAAGCAGCATTAAAGCACTGTGATTATATGGGTAGTGCAACAGAAATCATAGCAGAAAAATGCAATTTGCAGTCAGGTCTAGCTGTGGTGTGTGCATTCAGGTTGTTGATTCCCATCTTTGTTTTTGAATGTTTAGCCACAATCCTTAGTGATTAATACAATTTTCTGCTAGAAAGGAGAAATAGGAAAAAAAATCAGCATAAATTTCCCTCAGTGTAAAATTCATACTGCGATGAATTACTATTATGCTGCAGACAGCAGTAACAGCAAGTAAGCCACTCAGTATTATTGTAATGCTGATGATTATTGTTCGTTTCTGTTCACCAAAACAAAGAAAATCAAAAAATTGCCCGCTGTCTTCAAACTCACCTCATATTAAATCCCCTGGGCTTCATTCCCAACTTGCACCTGCCTGACATCAGTATGGGCCATTGATTTCCATGAGGAAACACTCAATTTGCATCGGTGCCCACAGCTGAAAAAATAGGTCCTGGCTTTTTGCAGGGTTTGGCATACTGTCTTGAAATCAGACAAAATTACCCAGAATTTGTGAATTGGTTATTCTTTGCCTGCTGAAACGAGGCAATGTCTGCAAGCGCTGCTTTGAGAATCTGTTCTTTTTGTCTGAGAACAGATGTCTGGGAGGGGTTTTGGCAGGACCTACTCTGTCAAACTGTCCAGCTTTGACAGTTACTTGCTTGAGGGACGGCTAAAATGCAAAGCATTTCTGATCAGAATATCATATTCATCTGGAAGTTAATTACTGTGTCTGCCTTGGTATAAATAATTAATTATGCAAAACCCACACAGCTGTGGCTGGACAGAGTTAAGTGACTTGCTGTCAGTGTCTCATGATTCTGGAAAGGATGAAGGGATTTAGAAAATAAGCTCTTTAACTCTTGGGCCACACTATTATGATAGCCCCATCCTGATCAGATGAGAATATGATTATCACTGAGCATGCTTTTCTTTACAAAAGGACATTTCCCAGTTTATCCTGCTTAGGACCCAGTAATAATCTCTTCTCAACGCTGTGGCTGCGTCAAGCTAAGAAGCCAAACACTGATTGTTTTAGGAGAATGAATTTGCAAAGCCTCTGTGACTACACAGTCATGCTCAGAGCAATAATTAGCCAAAGCTACGTCTGCATCCAAGTGTGGATGTGTGCAGGGGAGTGAGCGAAGAGTGAAGGCACATGAATACAATAATTAACCTGTCTCGTTTTATAGCACATGAAGGTAAAGAGAAGGCCAAGTTTACAGAAATTACAAATATTTTTGACAGCAGCAATCCAGTATCTATCTTCTGAAAAATGGGCAGGGTCACAGGTTCACACTGTCAAATTGACAGTATTTCTGGAAGGCAAGGCTGGAGAAATTTTCTTGCTATACCCCCCTTTATGGTATGTATTCTCCAGTAGATCATGGATTTTAAATGTTCAAATAGAAGTATCAGCCCAGACTCATTTGCAATAAGTGGTTTTCTGCCTGTAACTCTGATTTGCCAAAACATTTTTTGCCTATAGGACCAGTAACTGAAACATAAAAATGAAAACCTTGGTAAATGTGTCAAATACCTTGGTGTAGGCCAACACTGTGAAATTACTGCAGGAAAATACAACCCAGAGGACATATTTTGTACCTTCAAAGGATCAAACACACCACAATTCATAGGATGGGTAGGGATCTCAATACATATTTTATTCCTTCCTTTAAGTAATGTAAAGCTGTGTAAGCATCTATCTACTCAAATGAGCAGGGAGGGAAAAAATTAGTCTGTGAAAGTATTAGGTGCAGAAGATACTTATCTGTGACTCTTTCCAGGCTTTGGCTATATTGTTAAAATGAACTGAGTTTTACATATGGAACTTTTATATAGAAATTTTCATCCTCCAAAGATCCCAAAATACATTACAATGTATTGTAGAGATTGTAAGCAAGTGCAGAAGCAATTATGCGCTTAACTGCAGTTCAGATATAACCTTAGACATCGTAAAATGTGCAAAGGAAATGTAGTAGGAAAATGGCTTATCCTTTCAAATAAATGCTACGGGCCTCCTACCTACCACCTGGAAGGGTATTGCTGACAGACATGACAGGACATTGGCTCAAATGAAACAAAATATTTTTTTTCTAGTGTGCCATTTTCCCCGTGTGCCGGATGCAGTCTAAGCTCTGGGTTTGATTTTCAGTTCTTGACACAGAAATTCAAACTATAGCCTGATCTGTGCAAGGATACTCTCAAACAAGAGATAATAACACTTGGGCTATTTCTCCAGCAAGAAGCAAGGCTCCAGTTGAAGGTCCGGGCAGTGGCTTGTGATCTTCCATGCCGTTTAATTGTTAACATGCACTCTGGCACAGCTTTGACCCTGCTAGATGGTGCAAAAATACTTGCTTTCAGTTCAGGTACCACCCTGAGCCAACGACTTTTTGTAACAGGAAGTACTCATGAGGTTGCCCAGGCTTCTAGAAGAAACCTGTCTGGCTGTGTGGTACCTATCTTCAGGACCAAAGGATGGGCCAGGCTTGGGAGCAGCCCTGGTCCCACTGAAGCCAGGGACACTTCAGTCACTGGCTCTAATGTAAATGTGACTGTCTATCAGTAAACAACTCTACCACCGAACAGAAATGATTGCATGTGGATTGTCTTTAGTTTAAAGATTCAGCTACGAGCATGATCAAAAGTTGTGATAAATCTCAGAGGCCTCATATGACCTCTGCCAAAAGTTCTAAGAAAAGGTGCTAGTGTTGCTTTAATGCTGCCAAAATTGGCACCTTAAAAACACACATAATTTTTAACATTGAAGAACTCCCTTTCTGAACAAACCTGATGTGTCTGCAGGCTGTCATTTCTGACAATGGCAACACCTCGAATACCTGTAAGCATTGTTCAGCAGTCGTCTTCTAATTTATTTTAAATGTCACTTGAAATTACTAGTAAGACGGACAGGAAAACAAGAAAGAAAAACTGAAGCTTCAGAATCCAAAAATACAGTCATGGAAAGATTCTTCTTGTTTGGAGAAGATTATCCCTAAGCTCCTTTAGGGAATTAAAAAAAAAAAAAAAGTCAAGAAGCCTGGTTGTCCTTAGTTTGTCAGTGATGACAAGCATTGCTAACAAAGCTTCTCAATGCAAAGATTATATTGGAAAGCAATTTTTTATCCACAATTTTCTCAAATCCTAGTAACCTGGTTGTTGTACTGAGTCTAGAAAGGCGGAGGTCTTTTTCCCCACGGTCATTTTCCCGTGTTTTGCATTGGCAGCTGGAAAGGTGTTGATGTCACACCAGTGCTTTGGTGCCTGCTGAGCAGCGCTGGAACCATCAGTGCCGTCTCTCCAACACTCCACACTCACTGGTAGGCTAGGGTGGGCAAGACCTTGGGAGGGGACATAGCCAGGACAGCTAACTCAAACTGACTACAGGGATATTCCATGCCATATGATGTCTGCTCAGTGGTAAAATCTACAAGAAAAGAGGAGAGGAGGAGGAGGCATTTGTTTTACCGCATTTCTATGCTTGTTTTTGGGACCAGCTGCTATGGGTATTGAAGCCCTGCTTCCTGGGAGACAGCTGGATGTCTCCTGTTCATGGGAAGAAAAGAATGAAACTTTGCTTTTTCTTTGCTTCCATGCATGTCCTTTGTTTTATTAAACTGCTCTGTTCTTGATCCACAAATTTTTTTCCGTCTAAGTCTCTTCCCCCTGTCCTGCAGAAAAAGGGAGTGATAGACTGCCTTTGGGAGCACCTGATATCTAGCCAAGGTCAACTCACCACAGTCCTTTTTGTTACCCAATGTGGAATGTGAGGAATTTGAGATAATGATAGTAACTGGGAGAGGTAACAGGCAAAACAAGGACGAAAACATCTAGAGAGTGAAAAGTGAATCATGGAGAATTTCTGTCCTTGAAACTGTGGTGAGGTAAATTGTCCACTTTTGCTTCCTTGTGATAATGTTCTTGTGATTTTGGTGTGGGGAATTATTTTTTGTTGATGTGCGTGAAGTTTGTGAACATTGTGTGACAAATGTGAATTTTATTGCTAATTCTTAAAGATTTAATTCACAGATGTAAGGGGTGGTATATATTGAGTTTGCGGAATTTGGTCGTGGGGGGAGGTACAGGGGTGACTTCTGTAAGAAGCTTCCAGAAGCTTCTCCCATGTCCAACAGAGCCAATGCCAGCTGCCCACCTGAGAAGGGGAGTGACAAAACAGCTTTGGTAGGCACCCAGAATCCATTCAGGGTCAACTCATCACACTGGTGCTTCCTGAGATTCTCATATTCTAGGCAGATTCCACTAAGTTTTGTCACTCCAAGGTGTTCAATTTTGCTGGCATTACTCAGCCTTCTCATCTTTCCCCTTTTCCCCTGTTTAGTCTTTTCATCTTTTTTTTGTCTGTGTACTTGTGCTCATTTATCTTCTTTCCCCCATTCCTAGGCAGAGGTCTCTCACCATTCCTTCCCCTCAGGGCAGTGCCTTAGCACAGTCTCTTTGTTCTGTCATCCTTCTCCCTGGTTTAGTCCTTCCTCTTTTGCAGACCAGCCATGCACGCCAAGCACCATCCATCATCCATGAACACTCAGCAATGCTAGACCTACCTTCTTTGATATCACTGTTTAAGTTACACCATCCTGACATCCTCATAAATGGATCAGTACTTCTGCCCTGCATACAGATCTCCCTGAGCTACATCTGTAACAGACTATAGATACACGTGAAGAAAGGGAGGGTTACAGTGGCAGGTACTGATATGAGTTTTCTGGTTTTTTTTGTTTTTTTCATTCTATATCATTGAAGAAATCACAAAGTTTATTTCTATATTAAACATAACTATCCATAAATGCATGTAAATAACTTTTTCACATACACATATATGTGTGTGTGTATATATATGTATGTATATACACACATATAGTTTATACTTTCAGTGTTCCCAGAAGGGCATTTATGTAGTCTGTAACAGGACTCTTGTCTTTTAGCTAAAGAAAAAAAGAAATTTAAAAAGAGATTGAGCTGAAAGATACTGATGAGTTAACATTTCTGCAGTTTCCAACTTCAGCACTTAAATCTTTCCCATTTCTCACAGTAGACTTCTTCAGTGTTTTGTGGAACTGAGTTCAAGTTCCCCATTTGTACATGATTTAAACAACGTTATAGGCTAAACTAAATCTTCTGACTTACTGAGATGCTATGACGATAAGGCTGTATAACCACCTAGCCAAATAAAAACAAACTAGATAGACAATTCAGTTCTTACGTCCTATGTGATCTGGGGTGAAATTTGAGCAGTTTATCCAGAGTAACATCCATTTCTAAAGCTATACCACATTTTACTTCTTTCTTTCTGATGTGTGCTTAAGTCAGTGGTGAAAGGTAAAATGTATGATCTGTGCCTGGCTTTGAAGCTCACACATTTGCATTGGGCAAAAGTGCAAGTTTTATGGAGGCAACAGATTTGTCTTACCACTTAGAGGGATCTCCATTTGCTCAGAATTGTGTGAAAACACCCCTGGTTTGCTACAAGATTTGGGTCGAGGCTGCTTTCTTGCCACGTATTTTAAATCCTTGCATGTTTTTTAGAATGATCTCGGGTCCATTAAAATGTAGCAACTCACGTTCAGTCCTCACAGACTTCCTTCACTATGTTGTTCTTCCCCCACACCTCTACCTGTGGAGAGCTTTACCTAACTCACCTCTAAGGGAAATGGTCTTAAGTTTACAGGCATCCATTGCTGTAATGCCGCAGATCAGTGGGGTCATTGTGACTCTCTCCATGCATGCAGGCAGATTAAACTAGAGACAAGTGTCTTCCCTGGAGTTACATGACACATAAATCTGCCTCCTCCTTAAGAACAAGCCCTGGGAAATCCTTTCTGTCAGGCCCCTCATCTTAGCATAAGATCAGAAGCTTGTGTATAACAATGTGGGATCTCTTTGAATATTCACTTATTTCAGGAACATTGCCTTCTATTTCCAAAAGCTTCTGATAAAGTGACTCCAGCATGTAATACATTATTAGCAAAAAACCACTGTGCCTTCCCCATTAGAAACCTCAGCTCACAACTCCCAGCAGGAGCAGGGCAGGTCACTGTGTCACTATTAACCAACAGCTGACAGCTAATTGATTTTAACCTTGTGTATCAGTGCTTGCAAACCATAATTTAAAAGCCAATTTGTTTCATACTTTTAATATCATAGGAAGTTTTGTATCCTGTCCTACAAAGCCTGAGCTAATCACAGTCCATCACTTTTACTGCTGTTGACCCCAAAACTGGTCTTTTGTATATTCATACTCTGCGACACTCTTATCTCTTAACCCAAATGTGAGAAACAGCCCTCCAGCACCTGTTGTCTCATGGATACATCAAGGGAGAGTTTTCAAAACTGAAGCCACTTTAGGGTAGTTTTAATGAGGCCGTGTTTGCTAAAGCATGACTGACAGAAATAATAAGTTAGCATTTGTGAGGGAACCCTCAGAAATTGAGCTACAGCAGGCAAAAAGCCAGCAGAAATTGTTGTGCTGTTGAAGTATCTCCTAAAATAGCTCTCCTAGCTCAGCCTAATGCAATTAAAGTTACTCATGTACATAATATGAAAACTGGGAGCTCTTCCTGTTAACAACCACTGTGTAACTGAGGTAATCCATTGCATTAACTTAATATACACTTTTGTATCCCCTGATAATAGACATATAATTAAAGGAATAGGCTTTGCATTCCAAAATTAAAGTTTGCAAAGGGCAGTTATATAAAAACAAGGCATTTTGCTTAATTTTTGCTCAATGTCAGCTTGGTTAACACTCTTTTATTTTATTAAAGTATCAGTACTAAAAGTCAGAATAAATAGGTATAGGTACTGATCAGCTTTATCAATAAGAAGGTATGTTGCCTGGTGAAGATGAAAAGAAAACAGTAAATGATTGTAGAATGTGTGGCTGGTGTGATTAAAAATACATATTGAAGTTGGAAAAGGTCCACATTTAATTCAGTGTTTTATATTACACTGATGTAAAAATACTAAAAGGATTGTAATTCTTTTATTTTTCAGAATGTTGATCAGGAAATTATGGCAAGATTATTGTTATTTTATATTTCTCAAAATCTTTGACCAGAACATAAATTATATAAAAGCCAAGACAGTAAATTTTTAGCAGAGATACAAAAGACATCTAAAGGAACAATGAAGCTGAAGAAATAATGTTTAAAAATTTAGGAGTTTAAGTGATTCATTAGAAAATTATTAAATTGAGGAACAATACTCCCTCAATTGAGTATTCTGGGAAAAGAAGAAAAATCCTATGTTTGTTTACTCCAAATATTTTATATTTTATATACATGTGCAAATATATACTTTTTACAGAGATACAAGTCTTGTGAAAATGTATGGCTAGGACAAAGAAAAATGTGTAGTGCACAAGCAGGATGAGAGATGAGTATAACAATAGGAAGATAAATGTGTAATTATAATGAAAATAAAAAGACAAAAATGGACATTCGAGAAAGATAAATATTCATGAAACTAAATGAGTCAAATAGTTAGTTATTAGAGGGGGAATAGATATGCCAGGATTCAGAAACCATGGTAGTGTTGAACTGTATAGATATCAATTTTTGATTATGTAATAGGTGATGTTACAAATATCACCTGTTATATGTGATATTATATATCACATTATATAATGTGATAATGTAAAGTGTGGCAAGATCTTGAAGTGAAAATATTCCCTTGTAAAGATGAGTGCACCTGTAGGCTAAGTTCATTCCTATACCATCTTTGTAATTGAATAGAAGCATTTAGTATATATTTTTAAAAATTTTCTTTCCCACAGCTGAATTGAGGAGTAAAAATGCTGTTCTTTCTTTATGGTTATTTACTAGCAATAAGCCTCATCAACAGCTTCTGAACAGTGTGGTGGAAGTGTCAGTTAGGAAACACCTTGGGCATTAATGGAAGTATTAAGATATGTAATATATTTAAAGGTAAACTGATACAGGATTTCCTGGAATACCAATCACTTAAGGATCCAAAAGCAGGGACCTCCCTATGGTTGTTTCTCTTGCCTTCTGCTTTCAGTTCAGAGTCTTGTCAAAGGAACTTCCACAAGCCAAGGCCAGGCTTTGCTCACCCAGTGCTTCCATACATCACCTCACCTAAGTGATTTGGGAGATATTTTTCTCTCTTTCTTTTTTTAGGGAATTGAAAATTATACTTTGGGATAATTAAATATACTTAAGGAATAATTAAAAGTACTTCCTTTCTCCCCTTTGGTTCTTTCCAAATTTTTACCTTTGTCTTTAAGAGGATGAGGTTTTCAAATTTCTTCTGTATGGTTGTCTGTGCAGGAACCAGGACTACACTGTCAGTGAAGAATCTGGATGCTAAGTTCTTGTTAAATTTCACATAGTCAGTGGTTGTCCTGTGCTGTCTATAAAGATCTCTCTGTAAGGCCTCCCTACCCTTAAGGAAATCAACAGCTCTTCCTAATTTAGTGTTGTTAGCAAATTTGCATAGTGTGCACACAACTCCTTTATCCAGGTCATTGATAAAATTTTGTAAAGTACTGGCCCTAAAATTGAGCCCTGGGGAACACCACTAGTGACTGGCTGTCAGACTGATGTTGTCCCAATACAGCAACGCTTTTAATCCATCCTTCCAGCCAGTTGACCACCCACCATATTGTGCACACGTCTAGCTGGATTTTGTCAAGAAGGATACTGTGACAGACGGTATCCAAAGCTTTGCAAAAAGTAAAAGAAACTTCTCACACCAACTGGTTTGCTGTATCTTGTTCAGTCTCCTGATACATCATGGTTTTTCTAGCGCTTTAACCTCAATAAAATCAAGATTCAGTTAGGGTTCTTAGGACAACCTGCTAACTTTGCCAATCAGTGCACAGGAGGGTAAAAAATTTATGAGGTAGGAACTAGATCTGTATTCAGTCAGCTCATTAACTGATATCATTATCAAACTGATACAGGAATCATTAAAAATGTATTGGATGTAAATAGCTTTCAATCTATATTCAGTTGGCTGGATTTACACCAGTAGTGCTAACATATACTCTAAGCCATCTGTTCCCTTAATGAATACTAGTAGCTGTACGCACAATTCTTACTTCCGTGAACACAGAGTTGGCATAATAATTAAGGACATGTAAAACGTAGAAAAACAAAAGCATAGAAATTAAAATTTAAGGTACCTAGGTATGAACATAAATTTGCTGTCTCTTAGAGATACAGTTATCACCAAAGGAAACTCCTCCTGGATCAAAAACTGCCTGTTGCAACTCTGCCTTGGCCCCAGGAGAAGACAACCTTGCCGTACACTCCATCCTAAAGCAGAGAAGTCTAAAGCACTATTTACTTCTACCAGATGCCTAAAAATCTGCCAGCTACTGTGGCTGTGGTCTGACATGGGCTATATGAGGTTTTGGGTAAGGCTGGAAAAGAGGAAAGGGACCTTCCTAAACTGGTAATTCCTAGCCTGGGTCTCCAGTAGCAGGAGGAAGAGCAAGCCTACTGACCATCCATCTTCTGTCCCAGCTCTATCTTTCCTTCTTCCCAGGACTACACTTAGCTGAGGCTCACACTCACAAAAAGGCAAACTGCTGTTTGATGTAAACTAACTTTATTCCAGGTCCCCATTCCTACATGTACCCCAGTATAAAGACATATCTCCTCCTCATTATCTCCAATCTGTAAAAAGAAAAGAAAAATCAAACAAAACAGATGAAAGAAGTCTGAAAAAGCAAATCCAAGCCCAGAAAACCTCATATCTGGAGGAAAAAAGACAGCAGGAAAAGCCCTGAGCAGTGAGAGTTTGGCTTACTTTTTAAATGCAAGCTGCATGATATATTTTTTGTGGGTAAAAATGATTATTGTGTTGTTTTGTTCAGCTGGCCTTCTTCCACTTCCACTGATAGGGAGCAGTTTAAACTTGTTCATGCATAGATTTCTTTGGAACTCCTGAATGTGTTATTACTGTGAAACGAAATTAATTTCTTTCAGTTGAATGAAAATAATTCACTTCTGCAAGACTTTTCTATAATGGTTGTTCTAAAGGCCACGTGCGGTTTGGTTTTCAGGTGCTGATTTTCCACACAGTGGTACTTACTGTGTGGCATGAAACAGGTGCAGTCTTAAGGGTATATAAACCGAGAGCATGCACTGGAGTTTATTTGTTTTGTAGGGAAAAGTACAAAGAACTGTACTTTGCATCTGAGTGAGGAAGCAATAAAATGCTTGCAAACTCTGAATGTGTCAATGGATGGAGATAAAGATGAGAAAAACTTGCTGAAAATTGAATTTGAGACATTTTGGCACAGTTGAAGCCTACGTTTGCATCCTTCTGCTCTTCAGGTGTGAACTGTTCCTATGGTGCTATGAGATACATCAATAAGCTGCAACTATGTTGTCACTAGATGTATAAGTATTAAAATAAACATTGCTGCTGCAAGTGTAGGAGTTGACTGCATGTCGAGATCTGGCATTTAACTTTCAGTTTATCTATGAACAGGACTTATATTCTGAATCAGACCTGTGGTCCCTTGAAGGAGTCAGTGATAAACAGCAGAGGAATCCTGCGGGTATGAAGTGTGGAAAAATCCTTCTCACTTAGCTTTTTGCTCTTCACATTGAATAGCTAAAGCATGACATATTCTGGAAGAGGAAAATTTATTACTTAAACAACGGATATATGGAACTTTTATTTTAATTTCTCAGTTCTATATACTTCATTTCAGTAATTTCCTGTGAGTACTATTGCTTCCTTACCTGCTGATAATTACCAATGATTACTGAGAGATGAATGCATGGAAAAAAATGAGTAAACACGCACAAATGGAACTGACAAAAATGCCCAAAACTGTTCTGATTTTCTCAAGGAAAGAATTATAGATGAGGCATGATCCATTGCATTTATTATCTCACAATAAAGAAGCAAATGCCAGCCTTAAGTAATGATGGATACTCTTATTTTTAAGTAAGTCCACAATGATATTGAGTACTATACCTCACAGTCACTCTGTTCATGGAGCAAGTGACCATCTGATCAGCTGAGTTGCTATGCAGGAGTCACACACAAGCCAGAGCCTCTGTGGCCCTACTTCAGATGCAAGTACAGGTACTGCTAGGAGATCAAGGGTATCTCTTCTCACAAAAGCTTGTGACAAAGCAGGGACAAGGCAACCAACCCCAAAACAGGGTGATGCTGCTTAACAAGAGAATCAAACAGAATGTCTTTGTAACAGGCAGATCTACTTGACACCTCTGAGAAATAAAGGTCTGGATCTAATTCACTGCATCTGCTTCTTTCATTAAAATAATGGAACATGTACTACAAAAAGGAGTCAGCTTCTGAAGAATCACCACAAAGTCTCAGACATCTGCTTGCAAGTCCAAACATGCAAAATTCTATTAGTTATAGCACTTTGCCCTGTTTGATTCAGCAACTATCTCTCACTACCTAATTAGACTGGAAGCGTTGCAGAACCTTCTTTCCCCACATCATCTTCCTAACCCTAGCAGTACTGTTGGCATCTTGATTACCATCAGTTCCCTTTCTAGTTCATTTCAGCCTGGAAAATGTTCCCTATTGTGCCTGTCAAGTCGTCCCCAGGAAAGGCACAATCCTCTGGTCTTTCAAGGTGGCTTCTCTAAACCCAGGGTGTGTTATAAGGATGAGGTAAGAGTTGCTTTATCTCTGTGACTCAGCTACAGTCTTTACAGGAACCAAATAGACACAAAAGAGCCTGGTCAGTCACCTGGGGTGTGCGTATTCAACTTATTTCTAAATACATGCTCTACTTTCTTTACAGGGAGACAGGTGCAAACAGACGTAGGGATCAATGGCTTGCATTTCTGGAACACACAGGAAGAAACTCACTTTTCTCAGGGAAAAGTCAAAAGCAATTTTCAGTGATCTTCCATAGAAAGCAAAGTCTGGGATAACACAGAGAATTTTCATGGAATAGCTGGTTTGTACCTACTTCCTGATCTGTAAGGCAGCAACAAACCGCACTTATGATATTTTGCTGCATGCTGTTTAACCTCCACTGTGGTGTTCATCAAGCGCTGAGTTGTATGATCTGAGAAAACCCAAAGATCTAGGGAAAGCATAGGAAATGTACAGCCCAAGGTTGGAACAAATGATAAACTAAAAGGCTGGAGTCTTGGCAAGAGGAAAGAGTGGTGAGGAGGCATTTTGTGGGAGTCTGGGTTTGGTATGGAGGATTCATCAGTTATGTGTCCTGGTTTCAGGGCTTGCTAGAGGGAAGTGGGATGTATTGCAAATGGATAAGAGGAATAAGGAAATGGGGAAACTGGATTTCAGATGGAGGACTGGTGCATGGCTTAGGCCTCCATTTTGACTAAGCAGAATGAGCGGGAGAAGGTGGGAGAGTTACACGGTTACAGGTAGAGATGGGGAAAGAAGTGTGGTCCTGAGTGTAAGGATAGTACAGATTGTCTTGTCTTGATTTGCTTGGTTTTGCTTCTAGAGAGGAGCTTTCCTATAAATCATGCCTGTCTCATTAGCCTGCATTTCTTCTCAGAACTCAGACCTGGCAATTTCAACTCTGCAAAAAAATCTTAGAGTCACTCTTAGGTATTTCTCTGAAATCAGCAGCTCAATGTGCAGCAACAGACAAAAAAAGCCATCATGATTCTGGACATTGTCAGGTCAAGCATTGAGAACAAAACAGAAGACACCATATTGACACTACAAAAGAACATTGGTTTGCAGCTCTGGCCACTATATCTCAAAAGGAATATGGCGAAGTTCAGAAAAGGCACAGGGAGAGGCAGCTAAAATTATGAAGAGAATGAAGCAGCTGTCTTGGGAAGGAGAACTGAAAGAAAGCTGCATATGAAAGAAGGATACAGAATCACGAAGGCAATGGATAATCTCAATTAACCATTGCTTTAGTTCTCACTGCATGAGTTAGGGAACACTCAATAAAACTAAAAAGGGGTCATTTTAAAACAGATAAAAGAGAGTACATCTTTACACAGTGGGTAGAGAAGTTTTGGAATTTGTTTCTACAGGAGGTTGTAAGGCAGATAGTAATGGCAGGGCCAAGGAGGATTTAGACAGATTTATGGACAGCAGGTTCCAACGTGGATGCTAAAAGAACTAAGAAAGGTTTCATGCTCTCACTTCCCTAATACAGCATTTTGAGATGCTAGGGAAATATGAGAGGAACAGAGAATAAAATATGGCCAGGTTCATGTGCTGTCCTTAAATATCATGTCCTACTTCTGTTGAATGAATATTATACAAGATGAGCTATTGTATTACTTAATAGCACATTTATTCTGTTCTGATGTCCTTGTTTCTTTTTTCTCCTTATACTCAAAAGGTTTCTTTTTTCCCTGTGTTTTATATGAAGACCCTAAGCCCATGAGCTGTCAATGAGGGCTCCAGTAAGGCATAAAATACCTCACAGAAAACAAACATTATTTTTGGATCATACCAGACTATGAATCCCAGAGTACAATGAATATAATTACATTTAGCTGCAGCGAAAGTGCACATTGAGTATATATGCACTTTTATAAGTGTATATATAAGCTGTTTGTAGATATTTGTGTGCCTGTGTTTGTAATTCATTCTGTCTATTAGTGTATTCTCTTGCTATTACTCATGTGAAGGTGGAATATTCTCTCACACCAGCCTGCTTTACAAGAGGGAGGTCATGCTGAATAAACCTGATGACCTTGTGCAGTGGGGTGATAGACAGCTTGGTGGAGGGTGGGAGAGCAGTGGATGCCATTCACCTTCACTCTAACAAGATTTCCCATACTGTCTCCCTAGCACCTTTATAGAAAAGCTGACAAGGTGTGGTTTTGGTGAGTGGACAGCAAGGTGAGTTTGAGACTGACTGAGGAGCCAGGCTCAGAGGACTGTGATCATTGGTTCGAAGTCTAGCTGGGGACATGTCAGTAACTGGTACCTTGGACTAGTAACTGAGCAGGTGGAAAACCTGGTTACTCTGTAGTCCATGGGAAGGAAATCCATAGTTAGATGATGTTCAGATGCTTTTTTTCCCTAGACTGTTTCCTTTCCAGGTAGTGTTTGTAGCAAGCACTCTTCAGACACAGGAAAAAGTAGAGAGAGGAGTGAAGGACAGAAACATGAAGGTCAAATGACTCTTGTTTCAGAATTATAGCAGTACTCTAATTCAATATGAAAAAAAAATATGATGCCCTGGCAGATAGATTGTTCCAGTCACATCCCATCACCAGGAAATCAATTGCGTTGATCAAAGACCTTATTAATTTTCTCTAGTATTTAACTACAGCCATCCACTGGACTGATCTTATGAAATTCAGGAAAAAATACACAGACACAATTGTATATTACTAGTATACAAGCATATATATCTCTAGTATTTCAAGCTATTCTAGGACCAAGTTCTTTAAATGCGTTTTTCTTAAAAATGCAAGGACCAAAATCTGTATTTTTATACACTCTGTTATCTTTGATTTTCAAAGGGCTCTCATTCATGAGGGTTCAAAACTTGGAATTAGCTGAAGTTAATTCTGTCCTCAGCTGTCTACCCTATACTGCTCCTGGAGGTCAATGCTCACATACCAAACAGACAGCTCCTGAATCAGCAGCTCTGAATTGCCATTGTTTTCAGACTGGAATATTAAACAAAAAAGGCATTGCAGTTTCTTTTTTATTTTGTGGAAGTGCTGATTTGGTGTCCGCTATGCAGGTGTCTTGAGTTGGAGAGAAACGTGGTGGGCAGATGCAAAAAGGATACTCTAGGTTCTTCCCAAGCTACACCATCTCTGCTCGTAAATCAGAGACTGAAGTCAAAGCTGAATGAAAGCTAGCAGAAGAACAAAATGAACAGATGTAAAAAAAAGTGTCAAGCTCTACTCTGAACAAATAGGTGTCTTTGTAGCTTGGCTGCTGTGCAAGAGACGTGCTTTGGAGAAGGCAGTTCCCTGTTGGGAATAGGTGCTATGTCAAAACCACATTCAGTTCTGAGCAGAAAGGATGAGCAAAGAGAGAAAACAAATGATCCGTGAAATCTATCATATTACTGTTAATTGGAGATCAGCTTGGAAGAATTTTTAAATTCTTTTTCTACCTAGGCAAAGCTTATTATTGTTTGCAACCACTGAATAATGGATTCTGTTTTCCAACATAGTTTTGAGAAGGTTCTTGATTTGATGCATGCTTGTATGATTTAAACCCTGGACTCTGTCAGGCTATGATAAAAGCTGCCATCACCTCACCAGGAATTTCCTGTAACGTATAAACACTTGACTTCACGCTAACCTTCCCTCCTGCCTCTCCCACATCCTTACGTGCATATCAATGTCTGCTGAAAAGGGCACTGCTGCGTACCAAGTGCTAGCCAACAGACCAAAATGACCAAAGCCTAAGGATTACTGCAGCACTGCTAATCAATAGATATTGAGTGCAATCCCCTGCTCTAAATTCAACAAGGTTAATAAGTGTCTACAGAAAACAATGCTCTGAAACACAATCTCCTTCAGTGAGGGAGGGGAGGTAGAAATGTTTTCTTCAGCAGCTGCAGATAAAACCTGTGGGAGGCAAAGTTTTAGCTTTTACCGAAATTTGGCCTGAAGCATTCTTGATTTGCTAAGCGTGCTGTGCATTAGAGACAGCTTTGCTGCTGACAAGAGAAATACCACATATGATGACATGTTTCTGAGCTCCCAAAAGTCTTTGTTTGATGTTTTACTCAGAGATGGCATGTGAAGCTCCTTATGGTTCCATCCATTAGACCTTTAGTTTTGCTTTTTATGCTTTGTATGCAAGACTAAGCCCATGCAGGATGGAGGAAAGGAATTCAATTTAATAGCTGGCCAAATGCCCTTTTCTCTTTTGAATAGGCAGTGATGCTATCTAGAGATGAAAGGTGACACTTAAATGGAGCAGCAACACTACTTGTAAAAGGTCTGAAATTCTTATAACTTTGATGATGGCAAAAAGCAAAGCCAATCCCATCCCCCCATTTTACATGATTTACGGAGTGAACTCTTAGTACAATTTAAGACCCTGAGTGAAAAACCCAGTGCTGAGAGACAGCGTGCCAAGCTATCTGACTAAGCTGGGGTAGTCAGCCAAGTTCAGTATCTGCTGGCTGATGATGAATGGTGATGTCTCAGTGCTTGCTCAACATCTGTCTGCCTACTTCACTCCTAATTGCACACCCGCAGATAACTGGGAAGGGGAGAGTGCTAGATTTCACAGGAGCAGTATAACGTGACCTATTCATGAGTGTGAAGAATTAGGTAGGTATGTCTGTGCTGTGTTTTCAAACACACCTTCAACAGATGTCCAGCTCTCTACAGGTTGGCATGCCTAGTTCAGGATTATTGACTGTCTGAGCCTCTTTGTGGTAGTACAGGAGGGTTACACTTTTGCTTGTCACCATGGCTTTATTGAATTCCTCAGTGGGAAGAGTCAGCAGAAATGCTGCTTCTTATCAGCCAGAAGAGCTGCACTTGCTAACAGATTATGGAATATGAAGATGGGTGTACCATGACACGTTCTTCACAGGTACCACTCTTTCTCTGACTGATACAAATATGTCATACTACATGCTGGCATATATAACCATCACAAAACACTTTAAAGCACAGAAACTACAATTATTTTTTTTCTTTAGAGTTGTCTGTTATTTTATTTTTCTGTTATTTTGTCTGGTTTTTATTATTTCATAGGGATTCAGCAAATGTTACTTTTAAATGACAACTTCTGTCATTCCTCTGTGTTGACCTAAAGCTAGAGAACACACTTTGTATTCCTTATTTCTGCTGTGCTGCACTTTTTCCATCAGAATAGAAGCATTAACTGTCTCCATATACAGACAAGGAAAATGTGTAGTTGGAAATAGAGTTTGCTAAAACAAGACCCTCTATTATCTGCTACTAAATTGTAGGAAACAGGGGCTTCAAGAGGTGATTTAGTACCCTTCCCTTTGTCTCTTATGCTTTTCATTTCATCCTCTTCTTTCACCCTTTTGCCCCTTCCTTTTTTACCTGTTTTCTCTTTCTTTATTTTCTTTGTCTGATCCTCTGCTGTGTCTTATTTAAGTTTTGGGCTGTACATATCAAAGCAGGCACACAAAAGATCCTGACTCACAGGGGTAGCCTCTATGACTGTAAAGGTACCAGGTAGCTGTGACTCTAGTCTGGAAATAAGTGGGGAAATAGGCTTCATTTATGCTTTATTTCCAATGCATAATTCTCACAGTGGAGCTAAAATAAAACAACGATGACAGATTTATAATAGCAGGTTTAAGGTTTTTGGTTTGCCAGTATAACTCTGAGTCTGTAAGAATCCAGTCTGGTACTATGGGGAATAGGGGCCTTCGTATCCCAAGACAAATGACTTCCAAATTGGAACACATCTATGGACTCAGGCTCCATTGTGAGGGTTAATTTTGTTTCACTCAGAAATAATTATTGCTGGCTTATCTAAAGTAGCAGAAGCTTGGAACAGGAGAGTACTTCACTCCTCCTGGCACAAAGACAGTTGTGATAATGTAAGTTATATAAAAGGTGCCAAGGAAAGGGAAGGGGTGGGGGGGCGATTTGGAATAAAACCATCAACAAAACAGTGACTTTAGCCACCTTCCCACTGTTCAGATTATTGTTCCTAATTTATTACATTTATATTGACTTTTCATTATGACCAGTAGCTTGCAGGAAATCCTGCATTGCAGCTTGCCACCAGGAAGAAACAAGTGAACTGAAAGTATGGTATATTTTTAATAACAATTATTAAAATTGCATGCAATGTGTTAATCCTTGAACAGCAGAAATGGCCTGAAGCAAAGAATCCTTCTTCAGGGAACTCAGCCCAAAAGCTAATACCCAGTTCTCAGTCAGCATTGGTGAAGATTTTTCCCATTTGCCCTTGGAATTCCCTGCTAAAAATGACATAAAAACACCACACACCTGAAGAACATGGTGACGTTCATGGAAGCAGTAAGTGCTGAAGTGTTGGGATACACTCCTTTGTGTGTACACTCTGCCACGTGCCAGCTCCTGCACTGTGGTGGGTACCTCGCAGTCCCACTGGCGCTCAGGAATTCCTGGCACTGCCTGATTAACAACAGGCAGATCTCCAGCTGGGGCAAGGACTGAATTGGTGCAGGATTAAAATGCAGACATTGTAAAACAGGATTAAAGATGCAGGATGAGTGAAAAGTGTTCCTAGGAGAGAAATGGCCCAAAGCGATTTATCTGGGTATCAGGAAGAGAGGGAAGAGTGGAAATAAGGGACAGACTGTCAGCTATCAGTTTACCCCTAAGCATCTTGCTTAGGAAGGCAAATGGTTATCAACACGCAGAGCAGTGAAGATCAATCCCAGTGATACTATATTGAATGGTTTAGTGGACCAAGCAGGATCTGAAGGACAATATTATTCTCTTATATCGCCTATTATTGTCTAGCCAGGTTTACCTAAACTAGCCACTATCAGTCTATTCTTTGTAAAACACCCACAACCAATAAATCAATCACTTGGGGAAAAAAAAAAAAAAACACCAACCCAAGCCACCTACATCTCTGGAGGTTTGGTCTTTCCACTCTAGGCAGACTGAAGCTATTGTGTGGGTCTTCACATTTCCATTTCGCATTAAAGCGCTGGCTTAGGGTGATTACCCCCAAGATTTCCTTCTTCTTTGTTTTACCCCTTTGCCACCTTTCTGATACCTGTATTCACAAGTATAGAGTTTGAGAGTTTAACCAGGTGGTGGCAGTGATGAACTGATGTTACCTATTTCTACAAACCCTGTTGATGTAACAATAATAGTAAAGAATGTAGGTGAACAGGTTAGTCCTTCAGCTCAATTTTTAAAGCTGTGCATAGGGATTTGGTATGATATTAATTGGAACTGCTTGGTCAAATCTCTCCACAGTGCTCTGACAGTTTATCCTGGACTAGTGAGGGTTCAGGTCCAGTCCTGAACTTTGCATAAATTTTAGATAGGCTATAGCAAAGAAGATTGGAATATATTTTGAATATGTTATGGGTGTATAACTGTCACAGTGAAAGCTGCCCTTGCACGTTTCTCAGTGACTTCCCTTAAGGTTTTAAAACAGTTTCAAAAGAAAAATATTTCATCAAACATGTAAATGAACCATTTAGTGTATGTTCTGAGTATATTGTAATTCCATGTAGAATATTTTATCATTATTTTGATTCCCAAAATTAATTTCTCAGATGAGTTGGAGAATAAAAACTCCATTTAAATAACAGATATCTGCAATTTTCTTTGAATATCTTGTGTTGCAACTAAATACAAAATGTGTAGTGACAAAGAGGGAGTTCTGGACTTCCACATAATATATTACAGTCTCCAAAATTTAAAATAAATTTAAAATCTCTGGGTTTATTTCTAATTATCAATAGCTTTATTTCATTAAACACTGCAGTTCTGACTTTACAAGATGCTCATCATTCTTCACACATTAATGTTGCTCTCCCACCTTGACAAATATTTCATAGGGTTGTGTACAGCAAATGAGAAACACCCACTTGCATGAAGCCATGAATTTTTGTTTGCAGAGACAGATATGAAATGTCCAGTTGCATGGAATCAGTCACACAGCCCCTAGTAGGGCAGCTTGTGGGGCTGCTACCAACTACCATTCCAGTTGTCAGTGATCTGGGGCAGTGTCCTTTATCCCTCTGAATACATCCCTTTGAATCAGCATCTGTCAGTGTGGGGAACCACAAGGCTTGCAGGCTTTTCATATAATTTGATATGATAGATGTGAACAATATTTTTAGTCTTCATCCAGGAGGGCTAAATTGCTAAGTATTCTTGTTTCTGCTGTCCTCAATGCAGCCTACTCATTTCCCCAGCCAATGCCTCTGCCATGCTCTAGCATAAAATGCTGCTTGCAGTTCACTTGGAGCTGCATTCCTGTAGGAGTGACTGTCCTATGTTGGTGACAACCAGAGAGACATTTCCTTCACAACTTAGAAGAAAGATGTGCAGGAATTTCTAGAAAACCACAGTGTTTAGGCAGGACTTGACAGGTAGAACTTGAAACATCAAGAAATCTCCCTCTGGAAAATGTCAATTATTGGCAGCCATCTTTTTGTTTTAGTCTAGTTGGAATTATTTTCATGGAAATAAAGAAAAAGAAAACCAAACAGAAAAAAAAAATATATAAGCTCCTGGATAAACAGTACCAAGCTTTATGAAGCTCTGGATCTGGACCGTGTTGTGCGGCATAGCTTTGCAGCTTTCCTCTTCATCCTGCCCAGGCACACTAACATCTGTGGTTTTTTTTTTTTCTTTTTCTTTTTTTTTTTTTTTTTTTTTCTTCCTTTTATATTTTTTTTTCCCTGGCAGGGCAGAACACTGACAGAAACAAAGTGCAGGATGACTTAAAAGATGAAATGCTTGCCTTCCTTTCTGCCCCCTCATTTTGGTAGCAGTTAACTAACTTGTACTATAACCACTGTAATCAGAGTGTAGTTACACAGTTCTGCTGATACAGAATATTGCTGGACTTGGAGCCAAGAATTGATTTTTAAATCCCCAGAGACTTCAATTATTGGATACAAACTCTGCTGACACCAAGACTAGCTCTTTTTGTCTGGGTGGAAATGATAGAAGTGAAGGCTGATTCAGGCCCATGAGTGTGCTCAGAGTGGAGAGGCAGGGTGCCCATCCACCAGGGCTGGCAAGGACTCTTGTTTGCTTTACCAGCACACCTTAAAATACATGAAAATGGTTCAAGGAGGTTCTGTATGATGTTTACACCATCTACCCTTTATCGTGTCCAGCCCTGAGCCGGGGTTTCAAAATCTGTGCTCCATTTCACTGAACACCTCTTTTATAGAGATAAAACCTGTGATCTACACAGCAGGAGGAATAACACTGTAGATTTGTAGTTTTAAGATGGGCAAGTTTTTCAGGGAAAGGTAGTTTCTAGAAAAGCAGACAAGCCTTTGGGCACAGGCACTCACAACACACCAGTTAGACTGAAGTATTAAGGACTTTTTTTATAAATACTACTTGCTGCTCCCCTTATGAACTGCACCCCCCAAAAATTAATTCAAGGCAGAACCACACCTTGCCCTCTGTGAGACATAAGAACTGATGTCTCAAAGACATCAAGAGGAGTTCTGTGGCTTTTACTGCTGGAGGGGGAAATGTGATCCCCTGACCCTTTCCAGAGATTTGGTAAAAATACACAAAAGGCTGACTGGATCCACCTGTCTGTTTAGCACTTTACCCATTTTTCCACAGTGCTATTAACTGAAACTAATTTACTTGAACAATCTTTCACACAAATATGGCTGTGAACAATTTCACAAAAAGCAAATCATTGCATCCCTATGCCTTGATCAGGTTGATGTGTGTCATTCACATGAAAACCCAAGGCAGATATGGCAGGGTGTGTTTGTATATTTGCCTACTTAATGCCTTTTAAGCTGTCTTTTGCTAGTTATCTGGTGTAAATATCTGAATAAATGTAAAGAAAACACTAAACCAAGTCACAAGGGCAAAATTATTAATCAAGTTGAGCAAACAAATAAATCTTAGTCTGGTGGTTACCCACAGACACATTTCTAGGACTTGTGCAAAAGAAGCCAAGGAGTTATACAAACTCTCCTTATCAACTCAGTTTATCTCAGTTTCTTGCTTACTCTTCATTAGCTCTCAGCAAAAGATGAAATTGGATTGTAAAGGCTGCACTAGGTTCATCGTCTGCTTTGCTTTTAATTGCTAACACTGTTCATTAATCAAACAAAGGATACCGCTGGGGAGGGAGCAGGTTTGGGTCTACCTAGCTGACTGTGCTGATGTCAACCCGTTTTCCCAATATGCCAGTCAAAGGCACTTCCCTGAATCTGCTGTTGTGACAATCAGAGTGCGCAGTGACAGCTGGGGAGTCGGCAGTGCCGCGTCCCGCTCAAGGGGCGCGAGGCTCCCTCGCCCCTCCTGGGGAGCTGGGACACATGGCCAGTGGAGCCTGGGAGCGCCGCAACCCACGCACTCCCACATCCTGCCAGGTTGTGGATTTCAATCAATACATCATACCCGCAGCACAGGGGGAAGGGCCAAAAAAAAAAAGAGAAAAAGAAAATCAGGCAATTAGGAGTCAGAAGAGCAAGAAATAATTTATGCTACAACTTAATAGGCATAATGAACAAAATTGCCAGTTTTATGTGTGATCTTTAGAAAAAAGGAAATCATGTATACTTAAAATATGCGTTATTATTTAAGCTCAGTCATGTCATACTCCTCACAACATATTTCAGGAACCTCCTAGAAAGACTGCAATTTCTTAAGTGTGCTCATAATTTGTGAAACATTAGTATTTGGTGTCTTTGCACATAATACCTCTTAGAGTTAATGGAGGACATGCAGCATTTGCAGTACCACAAGACTCAAAATGTGGCTAATTTATGTCCTTTGCGTGCTGGCAATAGGGATGGCCAAGGTTAGCACAGCCTGCTAATGAAAGACCTACTCCACGAGTTCTTCCTTCCACTGGTCTTCCAGCACATCCCCAGTGCTACAGGAGCGGGGCTCACTACTAAAGGAAGAGTGAGGACAGGTTACAAAACTATTCAAGTACTTTAATTTGACCCAGCTGCTGATAGGAATGAGGGCCAGAAATTTACTACAGGCTTCATGACATTATAGCCTGTAGCTTACACTAGGGATGATGCTGAAACCAAACACCTCCAGACTACTACAGAATCACAGAATCACTAGGTTGGAAGAGACCTTCAAGATCATCGAGTCCAACCCATGCCCTAACCTCAACTAAACCATGGCACTGAGCGCCACATCCAATCTCTTTTTAAACATATCCAGGGATGGTGACTCTACCACCTCCCCGGGTAGACCATTCCAGTACTTTATCACTCTTTCTGTAAAAAACTTTTTCCTAATATCTAACCTATATTTTCCTTGGCGCAGCTTGAGACTGTGTCCTCTTGTTCTGTTGGTTGTTGCCTGGAAAAAGAGACCAACCCCACCTGACTACAACCACCCTTCAGGAAGTTGTAGAGAGTGATAAGGTCACCTCTGAGTCTCCTTTTCTCCAGGCTGAACAACCCCAGCTCCCTCAGTCATTCCTCATAGGGCTTGTGTTCCAAGCTCCTCACCAGCCTTGTCACCCTCTTCTGGACACGCTCAAGCGTCTCAACGTCCTTCCTGTACTGAGGGGCCCAGAACTGGACACAGCACTCAAGGTGCGGCCTCACCAGTGCCGAGTACAGGGGAAGAATGACTTCCCTGGTCCTGCTGGCCACACTGTTCCTGATATTGACCATCTCCAAACAGAACAAAAACATTTTAAACAAGTTATGTGAACATTCCTACTCTAAAAGCCTGGCAAATATACTACTGTAATGTATTTGAGCATTAGCCAATGAGTTGTGTGCGATTTCTGCACCCTGGGCTGCCTGGACTGCCACCTGAGAGACACATTCACCTGCGGATAGTAATGAATTGTTAGGAAAGGTCATTTATTAATAATTCTTTGCTTGAAAACATATTGATCCATATATAACCCCTTTTGGGAAGAGTGGGAGCAGTACCAAACTAGAATATTTTCTTTTTCTTTAGATACTGTACCTACTTGTTACTCTAGTGGGGTGAAAAACAGGGTTATTTCTTTATTTCATCAAATATATATTTATGAAATGCAGAGAATAAATAGTTGAAATTACTGCATTTTATATTATAACAGCTGAGCTCCATTCTATGATCCATGATGGCAAGCACTTATTTTTTCTCTGTGAATACCTTTGCAAGACAGGATGGAAGAAATAAGTGCTTTCCTCACTCCTTTTCAATACAGCCTGGTATGCCAGAAAAGTCTAGAGGAAAGAGGTTCAACCTGCATGTCATAAATGAACTATAAATTAGAGTTTATCAGCATCTAACGCTGAGATGCTTACAGAGACAGACTGTATACTCTTCTACCTCCCTGCTTCTATTTTAAATTAAGTTTAATCAAAAAAGAGAAGAAAATTTAATTTTCTATCAGTTTAACTCACATTATATGACAGCCAAATCACTCCTTCATCTGCCACTTTTTTCTAGCAGGAAAAAATCTGAAGATTACTGCTGTTAGAAGGGACTGGTGTCACTAGCAATCCATGTAACAATGATATGGACTTCATCTCTTCTCCGACATATACTGTTGGTATTGACCTGATAACTGAGGCAGAGCCTGCTTTGTAAACATCCTTCGCATTTGCTGTGGCATTACTTTTCTGTCTTGAAGACCTGCCTGAAATAAAGAAAAAGAGAACTTAGAAAACAAAGTTACAGTTTTATTTTCAGTTCGTAATTTACAGGGACAAAGTCAGATTTAGCATGTCAAAACATTCACACCTTAAACAGACCATCTTAAGCTCTATTTACAGAGCTTCTCACATTCCATTGAGGTCTAGACTAATTTTTAAATAGCTGTGTTCCTATGCAACACCTGGGAACACTGACTTTTCAAAGGGCAGATGGAGGCCACTTGTCAGGTAGAAGAGTGAGTCCTGGCCTGGAAAACTGGGTTGGCAAATGATACTTGTTAGCAAACAGACCTGCTGCTATTGCAGTGGAGTACCAGGAGTATCCTTCACAGCGTCAGTCTTGCAGCTTAGAGCAATGCCGTTTACTGGAAGGGATGATCATCCTCTTTGAAAACTTGTTGGCTGCAGAGGCTGCACCCATTTATCTGTCCCAAAAAGTCACTTGCTGCTGTTGCAAGTGACTTTTCCACAAGATGTAATTTGCCCTATCCTGATGGATATTTCCTTTGCTTTCTCACGTCCAGAGGAGTTTTCAGGAGGCTGGGAACCTGGCCTGACAAGGTCAGATCTGATCAGACTGCCTGATGCCCTCACATCACCTGAACACCTTCCCATGTAATTTGTCGCCTGTTCTCTGGAAAAGAGGGCACACCACACCGGGTGCCCTGTGCATGCTGGTGTTGGGTTTCCCACGGGACACACCCTGGGAGGCCCCGAGCTGCAGCAGAGCAGCAGGGTGGAGGCAGATCCAAGGGAAGGAGGCTGGCTGAGGGCTCCTGCATGGCCCTGCAGCCCCTGGTGGCTCAGGTGCTCCCCCAGGAGGGAGCAGACAGCTCTTGGCCCATTTGCACAAAGCTGGAAGACTTCAAACTCTCGTCCTGTCACTGCAATCAGGTCTGTATAATTTCTTTCTTACTTCTGCCTGCCAGCCTATCTCTGGCTGTCTTGGTGGTGCCTGTTGCCTTGTTACTGCTGTTGGCACTGGTGTTTTATTTCTTATCAGTGCTAGGAGCTGCCTGTTTTCTTTCTGGATTTATACAGATCTAAATCCTACCTTTATCTTTCTTTTATCAGCAGCAAAGCTTGCAGATACTTCTGCCATCAACCTGCACTGAGTTTGGCTCCATATTCACTTGTCCTCCGTGTTTAACTCATGCTTAACTTACACGGGTAAGTTAAGAAACAACATTGGGATATTTAACTTTTGAAGTTAAATTTCTCACAATAGAGCGAGGGTTTTTTTCAGTTTAATTTTTCCTTGCTTTTGACTTTGAGCAGGAAAAAAAAATGTATATCATTATTAGGATAATTAAGAAAAATCTGAATTTTTGAAAAGTATTATGATAAAAATGACATAATAAGATATCAATAACTCATGATATAATTTTATTTTAACTAGCCAACACATAGAAGAAATATACCAAAAAGATTGCTATACAAATGTACAAACACTGGTTTAGAAAAAAATGCATTTTAAAAGTAACATTTATAGCTTTAATGTTCTTCAATTTCAGTATAAATCCTTTTCATTGTCACTCTACTTTGAATCTTTGACATATACAGAGAGCTTGGAAGATTGTCTCTCCGTATCAGGGGAAGCTTTTTCTGCTAAACAGTTTGAAGAACAAGAAACCTCCTTGGCAGCTGCCCGAAGACAGATTGGATGTTGAAGGAAGCTTACATAAAGAAAAAGCAAGCACTGGCACAGTGACTGATAAATCTACTCCTGCATCCTAAAAAATGCTGAGCTGAGGGAAAAGCCACCACAAGATCTACAGTCCTTGGGAAGGAAAGAGTTCCAAATGTATAAGACCATATTCTTTCACCATCTCTACCTATGGGCTCCAGAATGCCTGTATGATATTAATGACTCACCTTTAGCTCATTTCACTTCACTTTTCATAAACATTTGCCAAGTCTCTCAACTTTCTGTAGAAAAGAAATCTGTCTCCTGTTTCTGCAGTCTCTGCTACATGACGGCGTTCCTGCTGTTTTCTACCACAGGTGTGACTCCAGTAAGAAAACAATGACTCATGCCTTGGCTTTGGTGTCAGTGCTTCAGCGTCACCCATGTGACATCATCATAATGGGTGCATATTTCTGGGTCTGAATCAGCTAAACAAAATGTTTTAAAGAGATTGCATGGACCAAAGCTGACTCCTTTTCTCCTGAGCTGTGGCTCACCTGCAGAGTGGATCCTGACTGAAGCCTCCATCTATCAGATTACAAACAGAGGAATCTCTCTCCACTGACAGATTCCACAGTGAGGAGATAGCCAAAGATGCATTCTCTGTTCTCTTCTTCTGTCAATTGTTGGACAAGCACCCCAGAAACATGCCACTCTTCCACAGTGAGTCAAAGAGCCAAGTTTGATACGGCGAATGTGTATTTTCTTTTTATATCTTGTAATATGTAATATCTTATATCTATGTAAAGATGTATCTTCTTGTCCTGCAAGAATTGTAGGAGAATTGTGTTTTAAAGTCCTGACTTGTAACTGGAACATCATGTTCCATTTCCTTTCAACTCTTTGTTGACTAAAGAATTCTTATTTATCATAGATAATTCTAATCTGAATTCCAGTTTTAATCTTTCAAACATCTTTTATACTTTCTTTTTAAAAATGATCTGTTCCTCTTTAGTTAATGTGATTATTGGAGTATCCTTTATACTGCCTAATTTAGTTTTCCTTTAATGTATCTGGAAAAGAATTTGGAGTTTCAGCCTCCCTCAGGAGATTGAAGATTAACTGATTAACAGATAATGTCAGTAATGGAATTTTAAGTCCAGCCAGAGGCAACCCAGACAGGAAAATTCTGATATTTTTATTTGGTTTCATATTTTTTTAATCTTTGATTTTGTTTTTCTTCCTTCTTCTTAAGAAGGGTATCGATGAAGTGGCAACTGTTAAGAAAAACTGTTCAAAGCACCATTGATGTGCTTAAAGAAGCACAACATTTGCAATAAATTCTGTGTAGAAGGGAACAAGTGTCTGGAGTTCATCAGTATATGGGTGTTCAGTGTTACTGCCAAGATTAGCACACACACATACAGGCTATGTCTGCTCTTGTCAGGATATGCCTATTCAAAGAGGCAGGATATATTAACTCCAGGAAAATTTCATGAGGAGGTGTCAAAACAGTTTTGGTATTGATTTACCTCTTGTTGACTTAGAGCAGAGACAGCATGAACTCATAGTGCTCTGCACCTAGGCAGGTAGATGTGTTTATAGACAGCCTGGTCATCAGCAGGGAATGAATGTAACTCTGTCATCACCAAACATATGAATCCTTCTATGAGTTTCAACACATTGTTAATAATCTGGACTGTAAAAAAATCAATAGAGAGACATAATTATAAGAGCAGTCAATAAATAGTAATTTTATACTATAATATCCATTATATTTGAGGTGGAAATACATAGATTTCTAAATTATTTAATATGGCCCAATAAACTTAAATAGAGCTCATTTTCATGGCTAACTTTATCAAAGCTCAGTATTGAACTAAAGCACTAATCTAAATGGATAGAGGAGCTTCAACTTAATTACCTCACAATATCTACTGTGTTTTACACCCATGTTCAGTTTAAGATGCTGCTTGTCTTGACAACGGGGAGTGATGGTAACAAATCAGTCCCTTACATAGTGCCCCTATTCTAAACAACAAAGAAACAGAATATGCCTTAAAGCTGATGCTTTACAGTGACCACTTATCATCTATCAGAGAGAGGCAAAGGATGTGGAAGGACCCACCTGAAATACTAACTCCTTATAATGTTAATTTTTCCATTTAAAAACCTAGCTTTGATGGAAATGCAGGCATGTTACACAATATGCTGCAACACACACTGGCTGGAGGTGACAGTTTACTGATCAAATCTGTACAGTGAGCAGAATGCACTGCTGTGGGTATTAGCTGATGCTATAATGTGGCAACTGTTTGTGTTGATGTGTCATAAAGCAGATTCTGGGTCCAGGCTTCTTTCCTTTGTACCAGCCCAGCACAGCAAAGCCAGAGGGCACCTGCCTTCAGTGCTGCAGCCTCTGGGTACAGAGGTTGGACTGTGGTTTTCATTTGTCATGGGCAGACAGAGGCCATCAGGAGTAGGAAAACTGTGAGATGATCTCAAAGTGCACACTTGCCTTCCTGGAGGATTGATTTAGCCAGTGACGTGTAGAGGAGTCCTCAAAACAAAGAGAAGTTTTACACTAATAGTCAGTTGTTGATCAGGTGAACAAACAGATCATAAAAGAACAAGAAAAAGTCATGGCATTTCTTCAACAAAGTTTTTTTGATTTTTTTTTTTGACAAACAAATGAAACCAATAGACACTACTGGGAGAACATATGCTATTGACTTTCATAAAAAAGAACACCTACCCTTAAGGGAGAGCACAAAGTCATATCTGATAGCCAAATGCTAATTCTGAATTATCAACATTTTTTTAAGGACTGAAGATATTACTATTTCCACAGTTAAAACAAATAGCATTGTTTAAGTCTTCAAATTGTCTGAGGAGACTGATTCAGCTAAAGGTCATAAGAATTGCACAGCTAAAATTTTGGACCTGACTTTGAAAAGTCAGGTCAAGGGAGACCAATGATTGGGTCAAGGAAGAATGGTGCAGATAAAAGGAGCACTTACACTAAGCGGTTCCTTTTAAATGTCACTAGAAATTGGTTTTTTTCACCCCCACCTCTTGTCTTCTTACCTTGTTTCACTTCCCTGTACACTTCTCTCTCTCAAATAGTAAACATCTTGAAAGTCGTGGCAAGAAAACTTGAGACAGATAAACTATCCTTTAAAATAAAGTGGAATGCTTTGATTTTTGCCTAGAGGGGAGGAGGAATTGGACTCTTTTCTGTATCAGAAAAAGGCTTACAGGTGAAAAAGAGAATTAAGAGGGATGCCTCTGGCCACCTTGTCATTTCAGGTACCTTCCAACACCCACGCATTTTGGTCCTCAGAAGTTAGGCAGTAAGATTTTTCCTCAGACAGAAGCCCCCAGTTTTCTAGCACAGTAAGTCATCTGGCTAAAATTATTAACAATTACCCCTTCTCTTGGGCCTCAGCTTTATTTTACAGGCACACACTTAGGCTAGAAACAACCGAACAGGTTCACACGATATCAGTGGTGGTCGTTGTGTTCCTCTTGTAAATGTGAAAACCAATTACTTGTAAACAAATATGAAATGAAGCCTCAAGGTCTAGAGGGAAGAATGAAATCAGACTTTTTAAAAAAGTTTTCTGTGTTCTATGACAGGCTGAGGTGAAAAATGTTCCAGTCTGTATCTATGATTCACACCAGCTAAATGTTTTTTTCTTGTCTACGATAATTATCTTGTGTCTAGTGTTTCCTATTTAGGATTAATTTGATTAATTCGTGCTACTGGTAGAAAGTAGGAGTTGGCGACAGAATATAAATCTTTTATACGTTATATAGTCTTTTAAAAATTAATTTATGTGGTTGTGCATGTGTGCAAATATATATGTAAAACATTGAAAAGTTTTTTATGGAAGGAATGAAGACTACACTAACACTGTGATAAGCTCAATTTTCTAGCAATTAACTAGACTGCAATTCTCTGATGATGACTTACATTTGTAAAAACAGCAAGTTGCAATCATCTGATTGTTCTCAGGTAGTCTTCATGGATTTTGTTTGGAATTCTTGGGTCTGTTGTGGGTGGATATATGTTGTAGCCAGGAGCTTCAAAAAATATAAGCTGCAAAAGAGCTTTTTGGTTCACGGGCTGACCCAAGGGACAAACCCAAGGGAAAATAAAAACATGCCTGGTTCACTCTTTCATCACAAGACTGTGGGTATTTCTTATCTTAAAGCCTGATTTGAAGCTCGTTGACATCAAAACTGAAGCAACCAGGCTTTGCATAACCAAGTAATGACATAATCCTGAACAGTCAGAACTGGGGGGGGGGGGGTGTTAATTATTATTGTGGTGCAGAAAAGGGGGATCCCCAAGGGTCTCTTGACAACACTGATAGAAGTGTGAGCTGCACCTGGAATGGCTGGAGTCTGAAATCAGATGTTGTTTATAAGCATTGCCTCATCAAAAAGAGCTTACAGGAGAGAAATTTATTTTGTATATATTAAATAGTGAACAAAAAAAAGAAGAAAGCATGCTGTTCTGCGGGTCAAAATATTACTTATTACTCTAATAAGCACTTAACTCTTTTTGAGAGTGCAGCACAGGCAGACAAGGGATTTTTTTTTTTGCAGCGCTTTGAGTCATTCACTTGATTTGTTGCCATTTACTGCGGTTGTGTAATGGCTATAAAACTGGAAAAAACATAAAACATAAAAGAAAGGTGTTGAAGTCAGCCTTAAGGTACTAAATTCCTGACAGCAGCTTGTAAAGCAGTGGAGATTTAGGTGCTGTAAGATGACACTGGAGGTTGTGGTAGGTGCTGAAGTGATGAGTCTATGACAAACTGGAATTACGCAACTATGAAAAAAGGACCTGGGCACCTCCTGCTCCCTGTTCATTCCTGGGGGCACCGATGCTTCACAGATGCTTTTCATTTGACATGAATGGTCTTCAGACACCTAAAACTCCTGGTTTGGATATGCCCAGAGCTACACCTAAATTCAGCATATGGCCTGATCTGATAGGCATTTACAGAGCAGTGCTGTCAGAGTCTGAAAGTATGAAAAGCCATACAAAACATAAATGGAATTTTAAAATATAAAAAAGTAAGTAAATAAATAAAGTCAGTGATGTGCTTTCACGTAGTTTTTTCAGATCTGTTGTGTAGACATCAGGGAGCTGAGCTGTGCATCAAGAAAAGACTCAGCATAACACGTTTTGAAATGCCTGCTACCTCCCACGTTCAGTAGTTGCATTCCAGTAAGGCGTATGTTGAAGAAGGAGAAGACCTTGGTTCAGCCCCTCTCCCGCAGACTGAAGAAACTCAGCATTTTCATTTCATCTCTAAGGAGGACTTTCTACCCACCTGGCTAAAGGCCACCTAGTAACAAAATGATTTGACTATTGGATCTAATCCACCACAGAGTAACCAACTCAAAATGCATGTCTGGGTTGTAAAGAACGAGCTTCTCTCTTAAAGCTGGTGTATTCAGATGCATTTAGAGTAATGCTCATTTTGTGCTTTCAAGAGTCCCTGTTCTATGGATTATTTTGCCATGAAAAGCATGAGATTAGTTATCAGAGATTCAAGATAAAGTCTTATCTTCAAATAGAGCTAAAATACATTTAAGGAATTATCAGAAACTGGCTGTACCATTTGAATGACAGGGAAAAATGGGAATGATCAGTGATATTTAAAGGTAAGAAATTCAAAAGGGGCAATAAGAAATATTTTTCACAGCATAGGGGTTATGTTGCAGAGCCTGTTGCCAGCCACAGAAGTTGGGATTAAAACTTGGTTATCATAATGTTCTCAGAAGGAAGACAAAATCTTATACAGCCTAGAGTTCAGGCCAAGTTAGCTGAAGTCCTTCATTACTGATTCCTGTACCTTAAAGTACATTGTTTGCCACCTTGAGAGTCTGGATGCTAGGCTAGGTAGGACTGTGATTGTAATGCAAGGTGGTCGTACCTCTACTCCATTAAAACTCTTTCTATTGCTATTATTATAATTCACTGGTGGAATATATATACTGTACATATTTATACATACACATTTATACACATAAATGGAATAGATTAGTTATATTGTGTCTTGATTTCAGGAAAAGCACAAGGCAGGCTTGGTCAGATGCCAAGAATGAGGGAAGAGGGAGTTATAATTGGTATATTATATGGGTTAAGAAGGGTATAAACTCTCCCCTTCTTCCCAGCAGCACACTTGAATGTAGTTAGTGACTTGTGTTTCACTATTGTGAGCTACCGTGCAACCTTGGCTTTAATTAGTCCTCCCAAAGTCACTCCCCTCATGGTTCCCTTCCTTCATACTGCACAGGAGCTCAAGGCAATGCTCTGATCCTACATGGCCCCTGCCTGGTTAGGTCAAAAAAAATGGGCAGAAATAGAGCTACAATGGTAATTCCTAGTGGACAATGGCCATCTTTTTTAAATGCAAGTAGATGTGTCTTACATTCCTTTGACTCTCAGCAGTGAGTGTCGCAGCTCATTGTCCCAAACGGAGCTCTTTGTCCTGTAGGCAGAGGTGAGATTTCAGGAGTTTTTGCATGATTCAATCTCTCATTTTAGTCATTGAACATGGAATTAATTTCCCTCAGCCCTGCTTGCTGGATGTCTCTCATATTCCTCAACTGTGTCAAGTTTCTAAATTGATTTATATCACTATTTGCTGTTAAATGACAATTCTTTATCAGTATTGCCTTTTAATAAGCTTAAGGACATTATGTTATTGATATGAGTTAAAATACACCAGAACTTCAGGACAGCTTCCTTTCATAGCACCCTTTCCATCCACCATCAAATTTACTGCTAGTGTACAGGTATACACACTCATGTATAGGGAACTAGTGCACACAGCAATGCTTAAGAGCCTATTCCATAGCCTACCGTAATCAGTGACAGCCTTTCCTGTGGCTTTTGTGGGCTGTGGATTGAGTTTCAAGTTCCAGCAGTTACTCAAGTTACATATAAGTGTTGGAGTAGGGTTTTTAGTAATATGGATGCTGGTTATTGAGGCCAGAGTTAGGTCTCAGACTCCCTGCTGAACAACGGAGGTAGAAAAGTAAACTGAAGCAAAAGAGCAAACTTCTGCTTAAAGGACATTGCAGTGGGAGAATGGAAGGGTTAAAGTGGAAGTGTGCACAGTGTTTTCAGTATTAGAGACTGCTGCTTGATTGTCCACATTGTTTGTTGGCAGTTTGTCATGCAGTATCTAGAAACAAATCTCTTTTCCATAGACTAAGCAAAAGGAGAGCATGAACAATGCAATGCATCCATCAGCCCTGCTCATTGTATTCAGTTTACTAAATCCTTTAGGAAAACCTGCCTGACAATACCCAGTCTGTAATAACCACTCTCTTGAAATATTGTATTTACTGTATAGTAATACGAGGACAACCATTTAATAATAAAATTATCCCAAGAATGATGGTCATTTTCTGTTGATATCTCTAAAGCCAATGACATTTTATCATCATTTTAAGTTATGATTATGGAGTGGCCTAAGAAACTAAACCTAATTCATGATCTGGGTGAGAAGAATTACTACAAATGTATCACATTATTCTCTATCACCTGTGGTCACACTAGTGCTCATAATATGTCATTTATTTTCAAAGCACAAAGTCCTACCTATCCTTAAGTACTGTCATGGTTCAGGTAAAAGCCAGAAGAGCCTAGAAATGCAGAATTAAGTCAAACGTAACAGGATGACCTCAATGGCATCTCAGATGATTCAGTGTTATAACAAAGACATGTAAAGAATATTTTGTATAACAACATTAAAACGTGGAATGAAACAATGAATCACATCCTGGGTAAATGAGCTCACACACTAGAGAGGGTCTTTGTTACTAATTTTTCTTTTAAATTAATACCTGCTTCCTTTGGCTTTTGCAGTGATGTTTATGGCACTTGGAAAGCTTTACCCATACACATCAATAAACTCTTTAGGTTCAGATAATTGAAGGTAGAAAATGGAGTGGAGCAATTCCAGAGCCAGCAAGGCTTGGAGAGTGGAGGTAAGTGAATCTAAGTTACTCGTCCTGGCTGAAGTAAATTAGCTCAGATGAAGAGATTCATACTGAATTGAAGAGGGCAGCGTGTAATGGTAGAACCAGCAGGGAGCAATTTTAAGCCTCCATCCTGCCAGCTGTTTTACATGGGTGGTCCCTAAGCATGCCTGGTATGCAATTAACCTGAGTCCCTGGGTAGCATCTGTGGCACACACACTGGTATTGCAAGCTACCGTTTCATCCTTGCTTCCCTGCAGGTCTGACAAATGATTGTTATGTTGCAATTACAGCAGACTGAAACCAGCCCTGCATTTTCCTGCCTTTCTTTAAAAATAAGGAACACTCTTTTCCATTAGCTGCCAATTAAAACAAAATTTACTTTAGAATAAAAAAAAAAAAAAAAAATCAGCTCCAGCTGTAAATCAGTTGCCTCTATCCCTGAAAGGAAGTGTCTAGAGAGGAAAGTGCACAGCTTTGCACCCACTGATGCTTGTTAAGTAGAAAAAATTTTCATCACATTCCTGGAAATATATTAGGTCTTTGATCTGGCAGATTTCTTAACTGATGATCAGTTTTCCTATACAACTAGTGTTACTGTGCTCAGGTGCTTCTAGTTAAATGGTTAACCAGACCAGGATGTCAGTCTTGCCACACACCAGACACCTGGTTCTTCACCATGTCCCAGTGACTGCAGTCAGTGGTCAACGGGCATCAGAGTCCATTGACTCGAGACTGGGCAGCACCTGATGTTATGCAAAGACGATTGCTTGCAAAACACCCCAGGCCTCTTACCTTTTGAATTGAGGCAGATTTGCTAAGTCAGGAGGTAATTTTAGTGGTCATTAGCTGCAATAAGACATTGTCTTGAGCATGCAGCATGCTGTATATATTGTACAATGCAAATATACTGTAAAATGTTGACTTTATTATGCTATGGTTCCACTGGTTGTATTATCATTTTAACTACATTTACCATCTTCTCTCAATTTAAAAAGAATCTGTCTCTCATGATGACAGATTGGTTGGCATCATGAAAGTGTTTGATATCATAAAATGCTGTGACTTGTGAAATGATGTAATTTAACCTACAGTTACCTATGCCAATTTGTGAGGTCTGATTGACAATAGACACTTGTGCAAATAGTGAGATACGTCTAATTAGAAGCACTATAAAAGCAGCAGAACAGTGACAGTGGGCACTGTGCTATCACTTTCAACTGTTTCGGCTTGATCCTCTTAATATCTGATTTACTGGGAAAACTGCTCTTTTGTCAGGGAAGACCCATGAGGTATATCATATTGGTAAACTCTTTTTTTCCAAAACACATTCACAAGAGTGGAATTAATGTGTCTTGTTTATGCAGCATGGGATAATGGGATTTTCTTGCTGGGAATTTTGGAGGAGTGTTCCTGGAGGACTGTACAACTATGAAGGGAAGAGTTCAGCTCAGCAGACTAAGGCTTGTTGTCTAGTAATGTTATGTATAATGTTGGCTTGAGCCTTTTTTGGCTCACAGAGACAGTTTCCAGATGCTGGGCCAGAATTTCTTTTTTACTACTCCAAAAATGGGAGGAGGGGGAATCCACCTATCTGCATCCCAATGACTGTAAGCACTAAGCAAGAGAGATCAGTCCTTTGGACCTTCCCAAATTTTCTCAGGGACTCAGCCATGTGCTTTGGCTCAGGAAGAGCAGGGACTGTTTGCCCATGGCCTGAAAGACTTATTCCTGGCTGAAGCTGAAGTGCTCTGGCATTCTGCAACTGCATGAGAGAGAAACAAACCCCACCTCAAAGCATGAGCTTTTCTGTGCTGCTTTTACTCGCCCTTTCCAAACTATGAGGGTGTGCCAGCTATTATGTGCACATATTTGTAATTTTCTGGCCAGCACATGGGTCTACATTCTATGTCATGTGTCCTACATGCTGCTGCCTGACGTTGACTGAGGTCACAGCTTTCTCACGGGGGCCCGTGCTGCAGCAGACACGCAGAGTGCCTGCCTGCACCTACAGTCCTGGCTCCAGGGAAGGCAAGTGATAGCACAGCACAGAGCTTTCTCCAGTGATTGACTCTTCTTAGAGAGGATAGTGGGGTTTCTCTGTGGGGGTGACAGTGCAGAGTCAGGTGGCTGGAGTTTGCTTCAAATGAGTTCGCTCTGGTACTGGCAACAGCTTCATGTGACATTTCTCTCCTGGGTAAATTATGCAGCTGTCTGCAATATATATGTACTCTGTAGAACTAGGGCTGTTTGCCCTGTTTTCTCTCATTAATATTCTTTCTGCAATAATTCCTCCCTTCCCCACCTCTAAATTATATTTCTTTTTGGTTTTTTGGTTTTTGTTTTTTTTTCCTCAAAGAAGAAGCATTTTGTCCAATTTTGTACTGCTAGAAAATGAAACAGATTTCACTGTCCTACACCTCTTCTTTTTCTCTTCATCTCCCAGCATTTTCAATTCACACTTTAGCAAAGATTCATGTCTTCTGAGAAGGAGATGGCTGGCGTATGAGTTTTTTTCCTCTGCTATCTTTTCAGTTTTTGGGGTGGGGAAGAGAGTGCTCCTATAAAGTAAACATATTCCATTATGGCTAGTTGAAATGGGTTTTTGTTTCCTAATAGTTTCAGAAGTAGAAATAAAAGTTTTAATAATCTTTGTCTGGCTTTTATTACAATTTTTTTTAAGAAACTGTGGAAATACTATATTTTAAGTCACATCTCTAATGAAAGAGAAAATACCAAGAACAAGCTTTTGCACTTTTGTAGAATCTGCGCATAAAACCAAATTCTTCATGGCTCTTTTTTATAGTAAGTTGGAGGTTGTTTGTTTTTTTTTTCCCTCCTGCCATAGCATTTGGCGTTATAATGTGAGAATTTCCATGACTGTTTTGCATGTTGATTTAGTTGAGAATGACTGTTGCTCTCTTGGATGCTGTCTGCATAATTAATGTCTCCTATCTGTCTCTAGCAGAAGGAAGAAAATCTTTTCTATCTCTGATGGAAATGGTTGAGAGGCCCTCTGGGGCCAATTAGATCACCAAATGGCAGTGGCATCCTGTAAGAAACCACCATGGTGCATTTTCATGATTCTTTTCAGCTAAGCACATTGGAGGATAGGAGGGAGGGAGAGGGAAGGGAAATGTTGGGGTCCCTGATTAGAGCAATAAACTGGCAAATAGACCACATCTAACTTCCCAGTTGAAGGTGCTGACATAACACTTCTCATTTTTTCAACCTCATTTCGTTCTGGCTAAATAAATTCATTTCATCAGTGTTTTGAAAGCAGTGTCTTGATGACAGTCTGAATCCATACCATTTAATTCTAGCATTTCTTGTGTCTCTTGACAGCAAGCAGACTGAAAATACTGCTTGAGATAAATGTCATTTCTGTCCAGTTCAAGTTGTAGTGCTTTTTAATCAGAACATTTGAGACAGCATCAAGAGCTGTGGTCAAATTGTTTAGGGTTTTCTTTTCTCATTGAAAAATTTAATAGCATGTAAGAGTCTGATGCTTTTTATAGCATTACTGTAATTCCTGGTTTTAGTGATAAGACATTTAGTAGAATTATCAGCTATTGCAACAAAGCCCTAAAACTCAGAACCACTTAAAATTTTAAGTTGTATCCTGAAACCGTCTGTACAGTATAGTGGTAATATTTAAGTGCAATAAGTTTATAAGTGATACGCATGTCATGCTGTTAAAATGAATGTCTGTGTTGCCTTGACATTTGTAAATGCTAAAACCTTTACCTTGTTATTCAATTCACAGCAGGAGATGATATTTAAAATGGTAACCTTCTCATGCTTATAGATTATTGCTTAATTTTATTAGTCTTCTTTTTATAAAAAGAAGTCACAGTCATCATAATTTCCCCAGTGGCAAGGAGCACAACTGTAAGTTGATGTATGATTGTAAGTTATGAGAGCTAGCATAGGAAAAACTAAGCTTAGGAACACATATCTCTGATGCTGTTCTTAAATATCAGCTTAGGAAATGTGTCAATAGATAAGAAAGTTGACGTTTTATTACACGAATGATACCAGTCTTGTAAGTAACAATTGTTTGGTAAATCTCATATTAATTCCTCTTAAATGACACAAAGGAGCAAGCTGTAGCTTTTGGAAGATTTTCTCGAGATAGGTAGGTCAAATATGACTCTTCACGTGGCAACTTCACATGCTGGAGACCAGATTCTCTTTGTATATGAAGTGCTGCCCCTCACACTCATGCTGTGCCCACGTGTGCTCATCATACAAGGAAGTATTTTACTGGAAGTCAACTGTACTTAATAGTCTACTGCTACAACACAGGACATCCCTCACCTAAGGGGACCTGGGCTCAATGGAAGACCCCAAGCAGTCCCTGTGTATGTATCACTACTGAAGTCATGGATGCAGCTCAAATCCAGAGTTTAAAAATGAATATATGATAGGCCTTGTATGCTCAGGAGATAAAAGCCTGCAGGGACCTCAGCAAGGTAAGGTCACTTTTTCTTGCAGCTTCATCCTCACTCCATTTCCTACCTGTGAAGCTCAGATGTCTGCCTGTTGGCTTGCAAATCACCAGCTGCAAATCCGGTGTGGTGTGACTTCTTTGCCCACTCTTGTCGCTCTTTATCATTCACTCTGCAGGAGAGCACAATCAGTCAGTTCCAGAGATTTTCCTAGACAAAGGGTCAAATTTGGCAGAACTGTCCTGTAATGGGAAAATGCCACATCTTACAGAAGTAAAAAGATGTTGTGGTTAATTGTCAAGACTGAATAAAAGAACTGTGTACATGATGGTTGTGCCTCAGTTTGGGGGAGCCTGAGGGTTGCCTGGACTGGGGAACCAGCCGGAAGGTGCCAGCTCCTTTCTTGCTGAGACTTCTGAGAGATGGCTGCATGTTCCCAGCTCCCATCCCTGCACAAAGCCACACTGGCCAGGCTGTTCATGGAGGGGTCAGGGCTGCGGGATGCACAGCAGAGTGTAATCACAGCTGTCTAAATTTTATTCCAGCCTACGATGTCAAATAAGACAGGCTCTGAAAGTTAAGACAATCTTTGCAAGTTGCAACATTTACAACTGTCTGTTGACAGGAATTAAGAAGCTGAGAGAAGTGAAAGCTCAAAGAAAAATCTTGAAAGTATTCTTGGACACAGCTGCAGCTCTTGGGGGTCGTGGGGCCTTGTCAACTCTCAGTAAAATCTCTTTCCCTCTTGCACTGAATGGAAGCAACACATTCTGTCCAGTGGGTACTGTGCTTTGTGTCCGCAATATCCAGAGTGGGGATTCCACTGAATATCCCTAAAGCTGCAGGGACATACTTGTAGCAACTCTGACTACACAGCACACGGTAGGAAACTGGATTGTCCTGACACCCCAGCTGTCCCCACATTTCATTCATGAGCTGAATGGTGAGAATTCATGACATAAGTTTGTAGTTTTGCATTCCATTTATGTTGAATTTTAATGAAATAGGTGTGGGGTTTTTTTGCTGCAAAACATGTTACAGAACTCTGTACATCACCTGCACAGTCAGCTCCAGTGGCTTTTGCTGGTGCCTGGCAGCCTGAGCTGCTATTGCAGCGAATAGCAAATTGGTCATATTGGACCAAATGACAAGATCAATCACAAGGTAACATCTTTTTTTTTGTGTTTTTCAGGAGTCATAAACCACAGATTATCATCTTGTCGGCATTATCTATAAAATTAATAACTCATACTGCTATTGTTTTGTAAGAGATTGTTCTCTCAGATCTCTATTGTGTTTTGCATGTATGCACAAAACCACACTCCTGCAACGCAACTCTCAGTTTGGATCTCCCCAAAGACAAAATGTATTAGATCCGCCATTGTTTGGATAATTCGTTATTGATATAGACCCTAAGAATAATCACCTTCAAAACTCTAATCTGTTTCAGAAGAAAAGCTATTTTTCCATGTTGACTGCTCTTGAAATAGATAGAAATGTCACTGAAATAGTTAATACTGGCATAAATTTTTCCAGTGTAATAGTTTTGGGGTCACTTAAAAATCACTGGAAATGTAACCTCTTGCACTTCCTGTAAAACACTGAACTCCCGATGATAATCAAGACCTCTAGAAAATTGTGGGCTGCACAAAAATTGCAGATTTTGCAATTTTCTGACCGCTATGTAATTTTCTGGCACATTTAAATGTGTGTTTGGTTCAGTGCCAGGCTCCTTCCTCCCCCAGACACCCTAAAATTAACTAGGAGCTTTGGGAATTTCATCTGTCAAACAGAGACAGAAGTGTCCAATCAGCCTGGAGGAAGCATGGCTGAGCAACGCTGACCCAAAGCCCTTCTCAAAGAAGGAAGGAAGGAGAAAAAGACAGATGAGGAACAGTCTAGCAGAGAAAGGAGAGGGAGGACAAGATCAGAAGGGGAGAAAGAAGAGCTCTGGAGAAAGGGTGAAAAGGCAAAATTGTAAGAGAAAGAAAGCAGTAGAAACATTTGTAGTTGTCTTATAAAGTTGTGGGCTTTTTGTTGAGACTTCATTTGGAGATTGAGAGTGAGAAGATTTTTATGCTAAAAACCCCTGGAGTTTCTTCTCTGAAAGCTGAAGCAGAGTCTAGGCTCTTTCTGGCTGGGTTAAGTAAGTGCTGAGATCCTCTGGAAGCGTATGAAATACTGAATTTTCACACTGAATGTTCAGGCCACAGTGAATTTGCAGATGAACTTTGCACAACTGATGAAAGCTGGTAGATGACAGGTAGGTTAGGGAACAGACTGATGGCAAAATGGGAAGAGAAGCTGGGGTATCCAGTGCCAGTGCAGCACCTTTATCACCACATCACTTGCACTACACAGTTCATTGTCTTTCTATAACTTTCTTATTGTCCTCTAAGACCTTTAGGTGTTGTGAATCAACAAAAAACCTTTTAGACAGTCTGCATTTGTCCCATATATCTACTCAGCTTCCCCCTGTTTGCTATGCCATCGTTCTTAGCAGCTGTGCCTCGCTGAGAAATAAAAAATTCTCTGTTCTTGAAGCTCAATGCAGCTCACACTGGTGAAAGAGCACCTCACAGGACTCACTGCTGTGACGAATCAGCACCAGCAGTACAAGGCTCATGGGCTTTAGAAGCAGCTGTTTGAAAGTCTTGAGGAAGAGGGAAGTATTTTAAATAGGGAAACAAAAGAGTTGAAAGGTATGACCACGAGTATATCAGAAAGGGCCAAGTAAGAAATACAGACTGCAGGCATATTACCTGACTCTGTACATAGCCTTTGGCCTTGGGACTGGGTCCTTTGACCAGGACCACTGTCAGTTTTGTTGTTATATCAATGCAGTAGCTTTGCACTTGGTATTTGGGCTCTAGAAAATCAATTTCAGAGTATAGTCACACTTTTGCCAGGTCGAGAAATCACAATCAACTTTTAAAAAAAAAAACTTTAGAATTACAGGTGCCAGTGATTTTGAGTGTGTTTCAAAACCTGACTAATTTCTAGTTTAAGTCAAGGTTAGTAGGTTGAAAAAAAACATGAAAGATTTTCTCTAATATACCGTGGGATTTGTGGACAAGTCCTCAGTTCTCTAGGAATATCTATTATTTTTGTTAGATCTAATTTACTCTAAAAGCATGATTAAAAGCTCTACACCGAATACATCACATGCTCTTTTTATTCCTACAAGCAAATAAAATGCTTCAGCTTTTCTGGGAATTATGCAGTCACTGCTATTATAAAACCTTCTGACCTCAATGGTGACATGAACATTACTTCTAAATTGCCTCACAAAAANGGGACAGCGGGAAAACTTAATTTCTCCCCAAAAAAAAAAAAAAAAAAAAAAAAAGGAAGAAACAAACAAACAAACAAAAATAGACTAACGTATATGTTAGAAATAACTGGCAAGCTTCAAATCCTTCGAGATTCAGAAATTCAAGCATTCAAGGTTTCATAAACTGATCTGAACACTTTCTCAAATTTGGAAATCTCAGGAGGACAAGATCTCATGAGATATTCTGTTATTATGTTTTCCAGTTTGGTTAGACATATGACACACCCTGAATAGCTCTCCTTCCAGTGTTTGGTTTCTGTTACTCAGCCATGAAATACATAGTGAAATGATACTTTCTCCAAACTGCAATGCTTAAAAAATGTTTTAGTCTAATTCCAGTTGTGCTTTGGGGTCTGATCTGGTATTATTTTCCATTTGGAACGACTAATGAGTTCCAAATTGCATGGGATGTACATGCAATAACCCAAGCAATATCTGTCATTGAAAGTCTCTGACGTTACGCATCTGCAGAAGAGGAGGGTTTGTCCCTCTGCAGAACAGTTCCTTTATCTTTCTTTGAAAGGCCTCACTTGTAAATATGTTGTTTTTAACCCAAATAGACAAGGATCAACAGCATGCCTCAGGCTACTTGCTTCCTTCTTTGCATCCTTAAGTTTCAAATGGCTGAGGGATTTCCAAGAATGAAGCAAGAAAAAGAACCATTGACCCGCTGAGGTCAGTGAAGATACAATATTCTGCACTTTACTTTGCTTAATGGTAGCATTAGTATATTAGTTACATTTAGTAAAGACAGTATGCACTGAGCTTTGCTGCAAAGTCAATTAAGTCCATGCAAAAAATGGTGTCTTTGACACCCATACAATATTCACATCCCTTGCTTATTGTTGGGCCCATGTTTCAAAGCATTGTATTAATACAGCTTCTCAATAAAAAGGCTGTAAGAATTTTTCAATGTGGACACAACCAGGTGTGTGGCCTTTATCCTGGTCTCAAAAACATTATCTAAATAATTTGTAAACCTTTTTTTTAAAAATTAGATAAGCCTAAGGCAGTCCTCTAATATGGGAGATTTCATCTTGTTATTAAAATTTAAAATTTTATGAGCACTTGGAACATGGTTTTTCAATCGACAGTGTTGAACAATCATGACTATACTTACAGATATTGTTATGGTGAGTAATGCCAGAATACACATGGAAAAACCTACACAGGATCTAATTTTAATGCTTTCATAGCAAAAACCATCAAACATTTCCTAGCTAATAGTGATTATTTCACTTATGCATATGGAGTAAGGTAAGGTTTCTCATACCACACCAGACAGTGAAAGTATTTCTCATATCTTTTTCAGAAAAGTACATTTTCTGTTTCTAAATAAATACTTTCTTTTTCCTAAAAAATATTTTTATGAAAATAATAGAAGAATAAAAATAAAAATACCCTTGGGTATTTCCTTTCATGTAAACTTGCAGTTCAGTTTTACTAGAAAGTGTTTCTAGCAGCACTGCCTGTTCTTGGCCTCACCTTGAGAAGCTGTCAGATTCTCACTTGCTAAATGTTCTCGGAGGTCTCTCAGCTTGTTAGTGCATTGTGTGACTTCACAGGTCTAGCTTTTGCAGTGACTACAGACATCGTCGTGGCTGTAAATCCCATGTCATGCTTAAATACGTAGAATATCCATGAACTGCTGAACTTGTGATTACAGCTTCCTCCTTCATCCAGAGATTGTCTATGAGAAAGCTTATATTTGGTCTTTCTATGATAGAATAGTGGAAAGCGACCCACAAAGGCTCTGCTTCAGAGACCTTCCTAAGCAGAAGAATCCTCTTTTCTCCCATATGGCATCTCCAAGTACATTTCCTGGAGTCAGTTTAAACTATACTCTGAGGAGTCCCTGCACTAGTGGAAACTCTGCACAACCCTCTGTGGTCTGCATCTGTAAGATGTATGTTTCTATGATATGAAAACGTATTTTATTCCAAAGGACTAAAAAGAGGCTTGGAACCATTTATTGGAACTGCCCGGGAGCAGATGAAGAGAAAATTCCTAGTGGGAATGGCATAGGAAAGGTCTGGCAGAGGAGCTTTGAATGAATGGTGCCACTTTATTATGAACTATATGTAAAAAAAGGGACATGCTGGAGTCTCTGCAAGATTTAATTATATAAAAGATGAAGGATATAAGAGAGATTTCTATACCTTGCCCCTCAGTGTGTCTGCCTTCAAGAATCAGTTTGTCTGTAAGAGGGTGACATACTCTTTCACAGAGAAAAAAGTAAGACATAGACTAAATGCAATTCCGGTGCAGTCCTACGAAGTATTCACATAAACACATATGGAGAGGGAAGACTTCCAAAGTCTACTGTCTCACTTATGTCACTTCTTTCCTCCTTTGAGAGCAGAAGCCACACTTACAGAGGTTCAGGAAGATCTAGAGAATGTCCACAGTGAATGCTCATTTTCAGTTACCTTTAAATAAAAAGAAGACTTATGTAACAGACAGCAGGATATAGTTGCAAGGCATCTTCCTTCCTAGTCTTATGTGAATAAACATGCACAGAATCATGTATAATAATTCTATATTTATTACCGAAGCTGGATACCTTGCTTTTTCAATGTACTTTCTGAATCATCTCTTCATTGCTTTCAATGCATTTAAAAAGTATGTCATTGTTGCAAATAGAAAAACTAAACAAAAGTTTTAAACCCAGGAAGCTAACACAAAACCAGATGAAACAGACACATAATCTTGTTTTTTGGACTTATAGCTAACCATTTTTCCTGAGGCCTATACACTGGAATCTTTTCTGCGTTATAGTTCCCATAATTTTTTTCCTTTATCCTGGCCCCCAATACTGCTTTTCCCAAAAGAGCCAAGAGAACTTACATTTTCTGCCTTACATTAAATTCCATGTAATCTTCCCCATTGTTATATGAACTGTAAGCCAGCAAGGTACTGAAGTAGAGACTACTTTTTCCTGGCAGAGCAGACAATACAGTGTTCAGCATGAAATTAGCACACATTCTTTGATTAAATAACTAGATAAGGCAAACTTATGGCTCCCCAATCTTCTGACTGTCTCCTAAAACTTAACTGAAATGATCATTATGGAGTAATATCTTTCAACAATGAGAATAAGAAGAAAAAGGGAATATTCATAAATAAAAAATTCTTGGAATATTCATAAATAAAAAATTCTTTCTTTCTTTTTCTTTCTTTCTTTCTTTCACAATGGTGCAGTCATATTTTAGTCACTGTTGTGGTTAACATCAGCAGCTTTGATGGGGACATCTGAATGAAACTCAGGGAAAAAGTAAACATAGATAAAATTGCTATGCATTACTTTGTGATGCAGAGCTATACATCATCCATGATATCTTTATAATGCAATACTATTTGGATGTTTCAGTCTGGAAAGGAGCCCAAGTGTTTCCAGGCACACTAAGAGCACATGAAATTATGATCGGAGACCATATTTAAACCACCTACTCTAAATGCCTAATTTAGGCATTGCTACTAATATGGTGTTTAAATTTAAGAGTGAAATGAGTGATCCAGGACTGCCAGATCTTGCCTCCACTACAGCTGGTGGAAAAGAAATAGCTGTGACTCCTAATTTGAGCACTGGAGGTGGGATTCATCTCACCTAACTTCTCACACAGGAGAAATAGTTGTTTAAATCTGAGCTGGCAGCCCTTCTTTCAACAAAGAGATGGAGACACCTCCACAGTGTCTCCCCTGCTGTCACCTGTTTAAGAAAGGGGTGAATTTTTTTCTAGCAGTCCTTTTTCCTATGTGATAAGTTTAGACTTAGGCAGGCCACTTCTGCATCCACAACCTTAGACGACCACACTTTTGCTGGTCAGTGTAAGCAGGAAGGCATGGCCACACCTTGCCGCCAGCTCCACAGAGTGCTGAGTTGGTGCCTGAGAGCTGCAGGGTCTGGTCTGCAGGGGTAAGGGAGCCAGAAATTGGGCTGAGATAAAAATGAGATGAAAACAAAACTTAGTGAATAGATGCATGGATTTTAAGTGACAATTTTGACCTTGTCATTCACATTTTTCAGTTAAGGAGAATTTTCTGTATTAACAGAATAATTCCTCTGGAAGTCCTGCCACTTTTGCCAAGTATTAGGAGAACTCCTGCCTATGTGAATCATTTGTGACCTTGTCATCAACCTATACTAGGAGATTAAAGTGCAGGGACGTGAGAAGTCTGCCAAAGCTAACAAACTTTCTCTGGAGATGTTATGACAAAGATGCAGTCTGAATAAATAACATTGTCTTCTTGTGACGTGTCCAGCCCTGGGCCAGTATCTGGGCTCTGCCCCACCTCTGCTTCCATGCAGCACTGCTTGGCTATGAATGAGCGGGGACATGATGCCAGATTCCCTTTTCCTACAAATCTAACTGTATTTAGAAATCTGTGGTGAATGGATTGATCGAGCAATTTTCCTACATTCTGGAGTGATTTCTGACCTCACAAACGTGAACAAAGTTTCTAGGAGAAAAAATTTTAAGGAAAATCAAATAATTGTGTACTTTTTCTGAAGCAGGTTTGTGATCTCATGGAAAATGCAAACAGGCAAGTCCTGAGTGTCAATTTCTTCCCCCAAAATCTACCACAGCTTTAATCTCACATGGGTTTCCTTTGCTCTTGATTGTTCCCAGAGTTAAGGTTCTACTTTGAACAAACCAGTTAATGTATTACAGCTTGCTGGAGACCACAGTTTTTGCATCTAATTTTATCAGTCATACATAAACAAGAAACTTAATGAATAATAATAAATTCAATAAAAATATAAACAAAGTGTAAAACAGTAAATGGAGCCAAATAAATCAGCAGTAAAGAAAAAGAACATCTAAGCAGAAAGGAGCAATATCCAAAACCCGTAAATCACAAATTACCTTGATGTCTACCGCATTTGTACTTTAATGTTCACTCAAATTAGGTTCTAAATTCCTGGAAAGAGAGAGTGGAAGGCATAGCCTATGTCATCTTAGGGAAGAATTCTACATCATTTTCCATGCTATGAATGAGCTTTCCTCCAAGCTGCTGAAATAGAGTCTCACAATTACTTAAGAAGAAGAAAGAATAAAAAGACAATTAAGAAGGAGGATGTTGAGGACCTCATTTTATGAATCACATTTTGGATGTCTGGCATGTCTCTTTTTTCATTCTTCCAAGTATTTGGATGGCAAATGAGATTATGGCTTGTCATTTCAGAGACTTTACAATCGTATTCCTATTTCCAGCTTTAACACACTCCTTAATCAGATATTTTCTCTAGGCTGGTGAATCTTCCCCTTCTCATTTGAGTGTAAAATTTTGGCTGGATAAATATACAAAATATTTATTTTATTACTCTATGGAAAGGATGGGTTGAAAATTTTACAGTTAACAGGCTCTCAAATATGTATCTTTTATAAACTTGTATTCTATACATTTCTAATAGTTTTTTTATAATATATATGTGGATATTTTAAAAGTGCTAACACTGTTAGGCACCTTAGTGTATTATACTTGTGTACATTCAATCCTTCACTAAAATTACAAATGAAAAGTCTAGCTATAAAAATTTACAATTTAGTTGACTTCAGTTGACCTGTTTTGCTGACAGGGTACAAACAAATGTACTGTCTGTAAAGACCTCCCTCCCTGAGGAACTACAGTAGTCACTATCTGGATCCTTCGTTACAAGATTTTGAGTAAAATTCTTACTTTGCTCTGTGTGATGCCACTGATAGTATTTTATGCTGAGAGGCAGCTTCTGAAAACATTTTTGATTAGCCATAGTTGTCATTTTCTCCTGTTGCAAATGTATGGGTGACAGTGATTTAAGTGAAATCTGAAGGCTCAGTCTGGTCCTGTCTCATCACTAAAGCTGTCATTCACATGTACAATGGAGAAACCATGATCTCCAGATGCAGCATGATTGTGAATTGCTGTGAATTTGCCTCCTGGTGAAGGTAAAGAAACTTATGACAGCTGCAGTTCCTTGATCCCAGTCTCTGACCATAAGGTAACAACTTCTAACCTTGGAGTTGCAATAGCATATTTCAAGCTAAAAAACTATATAGAGCCTCATTAAACTTTGGGAAGCTCAATACAAGGACAGCTGTCATCTCTGATGTCTGTACATTCTGAAGACAGTCTGTAGAAGGTCCCTTTTCAGAAACATAATCTGTTGTAAATCAGAGTAATAAAAAAACAGCCTGTCTGAAATTAGCTCATATTGAATGGCACTGAATGGCACTGAACATCCACTAGAAGAAACAGAAGAGGCAATCAGTAGATGCAGCAGTTTGTGCAGCAGTTTCTGGTTTCTGCTCCTAGATCTTTCAGAAATTTTTGCTAAGAGCTTTTTGAGGAACTTTGGGGTGACTACTACTGCTAGGAAAGGGTAGCAACAGTGAGCTGAGTTGGCTAGCAAGCTCTAGTCACTTCTAAGAAGCTCTGACAGATGTTCTTGATCTGCTTTTCTACTTTGTGCTAATTCCTGATTTTGAAGAGCCAAGCACCCTCCCAGGACATGCTAGGGAGAGTCCTCTGTAACTGTCTATGCAGAAATAGGCACGGAAGGGTGGGGGAATCTCTGCTGTACACAGTGTATGGGTGTACTGATGGTGATGAAAAGTGAAGTACTACAGAGCATGGTCCCCATCGACTGCTGGAATTCCTCCTGGTGTGCCAGAGTTGAACTCAAACTGAGCTCCTGAGGGGGAATGCAGCCTTGAGTCCTGGGTTTGCTGAGATGACAATCTGCTTTCTTGGGCTGGGGAAGATGTGCTCCTTGCCTGCAGGAGGTGTGCACTGGGGAAAGGGCTGTGCAGTCAAGTAAAGCAGCTGTGGGAGGAGGTCATCAGGCAGTGCAGCAACAGAGGTGGTGAGAAAAACACTGACAATCTTCTTTACGAGCGCAAAGATCTAACTGCATTGAGTGATGAGTAAAGCAAGTCTGAGCTTACTATAGATTTCCATGATGGTAAGGGCTGGAATCCTGGGGCTTCTCACTCTAGGAGGGTAACTCCTGCTCCATCTGCAAGTCTGCAGATGCAGTGTGGGTTCAGTGCCCAGGTCACATATGAAGGGCTGAGAGCTGTGTCCAATTAAGCATCTGAGAAGGCTGAGCCTAAGACTTGCAGCAGCATCGGGAGGAAGCAGAAGTATGAGCTGTGGGAAACTCCCTGCTGCAAGGGATGGACACCACCATCTCCTGGTCTGACCTCGTGTCTAGGGATGTTTGCAGCTTGCCAGGCATTTGGATCCATGCACCAGGTTACCACTCGGGTCCTGAGATTATCCCCCAGTGCTCCTCTTCCCTGTGGGCACCAATACTTGTAGGGGAAACCTGAACTGTAGCAAGCATGACATTGCATTTGAGGAGAAGGCCAAGGGCCCAGAGGACCAAGTGACATCTTCTTGATTCTTCCAGTGAGAGGGAAGAACTTGATGAAAAATGGATGGACCTCATGGGTCAACAAACACCTCTGCAGCCAGTGTTGACAACAGGGATCCTCTTTTACAAGCTTGGGATCCTCTCTGAGAGAAAATCTCACCCACATGACCAATTGCAGCAAGTACCAAGTGGTAAACGATCTTTGTCAACAGGCTGGCCAGCCTGGGGAGGAGAACTTTAAACTAGGAACAAAGGAGCAGGCAGGGGAAATGGAGATGGCCCACACCCAACTGAAGAGGTTGTGGGCTGGATCGGTGAGAGGGAGCAGAGTAGAGAGAAGAAGAGCAGAAAGAGACCTGAAAACAGGGTAGAAGAGGGGTCCTGCAGAGCTCTTTGATTTTAAAGGGTCATTTTCCCCAAACTCAAGTTTTAACCAACCTGATGAGCATTCAAGAAAAGACAGCAGGAGACCTGCATGGATGAGCAAAGGACTCTTCTCTCAATTTAAACATAAAAAACAATTGAACAGAAGCTGGATAGTGCTTCTCTAGGAGAAATATGACTCAGGAGGGATACAGAGGCATTGTCCAATTGTGTAGAGGCGGGGTTAGAAAAGCCAAAGTCCATCTGGGGTTGAATCTGGCAAGAGTCGTAGAGTGTTTGTAATTAAGAGACTAGATAGACTGGGACTCGCTGTGATAGACACTGCAAAAACAGAAAATGCATGCTTCTGAACCTAGGAGTGGTGGTAAAGAAATAACTGTAAAAAAATTACATTCTATTTAGTCATGTGTGGGCTCAGATTTTTTGCACATAGACTCACTCAGCCCTGGATGCATTTAAATTAGGGGTTGCTTTAAGCTCCAACATGGTCAGTATGCACCAGACAGATACTCTCAGAAAATGGTTCACATTTTACATAGGCTGACTGGTTGTTTTGCCCACTGACAAATGGCAGAATCAGATTCATACCCCTGATAACCCTGTTGATTTAAAAATTAGGGTGGATGTATGTGGTCCTGACCATATTTCTTTGAGAAAGAAAGTAAAATTGTAATGCCTCGTGGTATTTTCCTTCTGCTATTTCCAGACAATTCAAAGAGATGTGATCATTCTTCAGTTGGAGAAGGACGTGCATAGAAAAATGAGGATAAGTGCAGCAGCAAAAAAAAAAAAAAAAAAAA